>JAMKQA010016795.1:0-39787 GCA_024699735.1 Posidonia australis
GACTAGGTGGCGACTCCTTTCCTTATCCTTTTGTCTTCCTTTTGGTGTTTCTGAGCCTTGTCTCTTCCTCCGGATTCACCATTTTCGCCGTGACTGTATCGGACCTCCCGGTGTGTTCCCGCACACCGGAGTCAGGTTTTTTTCGGTGAACCGCGCCCCAGTGGTTCCACCGACATGGTCACAGGAGTCATTAGAGGTGGGAGGAGCATCGAAGGAAGCAGATAAGTTCTCTGCCCAAATAGCCTTCATAGAGGCTAATGTGCTCCTCAAATCCTCCTTTTCAAAACCTGGTTGAAGAGAATCTAACCAATGCCCCATTAGTCCAATTATATCAGAAATAATAACATAAGTAGGCATGAAATTATTGCGGAAAATCCTGCTGTTTCTTTCTTTCCAGGTTACCCAGAGGATAACCTGAATCAAAACAAACCAACTACAGTTATTTAAATGAAATTTAAAGGCAGATTTATGCAGATATAAGTAGCCCAAATTGAAATATCCAGGATATAGTTGGGAGCATAAAAAAACTGCCAAATCTGTGAGACAAAATCGCAGAACATAAACAGATGAGTATTAGATTGCAGAATCTCATTTTTTCAAAACCTGCACCCAATCGACGAACCCGAGATGGAGTCGTCGGAACAGAAACAATGTTCGCGTAGATCTGCTAGACGTAGATCTACTAGTAGGCGTAGTTCGGTCGGACTGAGGAAAGAAGGAGGGAGAGGCAGATCTGAGAGGTAGAAGGGGGGAGAGGCAGATCTGCGAGAGGTAGATCTGAGAGGTTGCACAAGCAAGTTCTGTGACGGGAGCAGAAACAAGAGCACAAAGTCGGAACCCAGCTGCAGGGAGGGCGTCGTTGGCCCGGAATGTCGGCACGGTTGCTGTAGGACGACGCCCTACCGTCGCTCAGCCCGCCAGCTCACCACCCCTAGAGGCAAAAAAAAGGGGGGGACGAGAGAGGTACCATTTTACCGCCGTTCCTGCCCCTTCGCACTAGTGAAGCACCCCTCGCCGGAGCCAGTGCCCTGCACTAGGTCCTGCTTTGCCGTGCTCGCGCCACTCCACCGCTCCCCATGCCCGTGCACCGCCGTCGTGCCTTGTGAAGACGTCGGAGCCTGCATCAGGTCTTGCTCTGCCGTGCTCCCGCCGCTCCAAGCCCTAGCCGCCGCTCATTCGATGGCGATGGCGATGGCGATGGTGGCGATGGCGATGGTGGCGGTGGCGCCTGCAAAAGCTTCGTCCGACTACGTGTGGCCATGGGTGCCGGTCGTGTCGGGGAGAGGGGTTAGGGTTAGGGTTAGGGTTTGAGATCGGGAGGGGCCTTCATTCAAGCCACTGTTGACAGACAATTAATATGACGACTTTCAGTTAATGAATACAATCTCGTTTTCCATTTTGCACAAAAAAAGAGAGCGTAAAATACGGGGAAACTAGTGTACCGTTGGATCTAGCCACGTGGGATCAATGATCTAGGAAGTGGGTTACCTATTATACATAGACATGGAAATCGAGCCGGGTCGGCCCGAGCCCGCCTGGCCCAGTCCGGATCCGGTCCAGCACGGGTCCGGGAAAAGATTACGTGGGCTAGGTCGGACCAGGTCTGTCGTGGGTCGTGGGCCGTGTCGGGCCTAACAGACAGGCCAGCCAAGGCCCACAGAGTAGGTCCATTTTAGCCCACGAAACTCCCAAGACCGGTCCGTGAATAATAGTTTTAAAAAAAAAAATGGACCCGATCCATTTAAATATATATATATATATATGTGTACAAGAAACAAAGGAAAAGTTACATCAAGAAATATGCAGCATATAAGTTACCATGCCATCTATGTTTGCAGCAGTGTCAGCTTTGAATCTGTTAAAGTGTGTTTAAGATGGCATTCATATTTTTGAGAAAGAATTGGATTACAGGGATAATATTTTGTCAATGATAAGTACAAATTAACATAATGTACAAGATAATGGTTTTTGTTATTGATAAGTACAAAAATTAACATGATGGTAGAGAAGGGTTTATTTACTAATTACACACACTATATATCCAAATGTATTGCCGTTCAATATTTTCTTATAAATCAGAGTCCCTTGTACGAAGATTGTCAATATAAGGTCATCTTTGGAAGGAAATAAGAAAATTAAGAAATGGACTATCACATAGAAGATATAACAGAAATTGTGGTCGAAAAAAGGTATTATCAGGTGACTAGAAAATTAAATATGCAGTTTCTTTTTTTTTTATTAGACATGTAGAATAGACTCCTCAAATGAATAATTTTTGATGTAAAAATTAGAAAAAAAATGTAAAACAAATGATGTAAATATATTTTGTATTTTTTATGTAAAAAAAATTATTATATTTTAAAAAAAATATATTAATAAAAAAATAATTTTTTATTAAAATTTTTTTTAGGTTCAATGGACCGTCTCGGTCTGGCCTGATCCGTCAATCCGTAAATCCAACCCACATGCGGATCATAGACCGTACCAGATCCATGACTTGTTCCAACAGGTCCGACCCGATCCTGTCTGGACCAGCCTCCAAACCGATCCAACCCGATCTAGGCCCAAGTGGGCTGCAAGGCCTGCAGCCGATACAGTCCGAATACCATCTCTAATTATACACCAACTTGCTGTCATGCTCTCTCTTCAGTACAATACAACCATGACGTGACAGGAAATAATCTTTATTACAGCAGTGATTATTGTTGCCTACTAAAGAGTAAAGATAATCAAAGTTAAACTGGGGGTTGTCGAATGGACATTCCCATGTTTGAAGGTGCATTGTTAGAGAGAGAGACACTGACAGGCGGATCTGGCAATACTTGTAAGGTAAAAGAATTAAGATGACAAATTATTTGTATTTAATATTTAGAAAGAAAATCTAACTTTATAATAAATGAAAACACTCCTTTCTAGATCTCTTTGTCCTTATTAGCTACAAAGTTCTGCCTCCACCTGACCAACTTTCTCCTCGCTATATTGCCCTTTCCCAGATCGTTAACAAAACCAACCCCATTTCGGCCATTCTCGCCGCCGCCATGACACCGCCGCCACCGCTCAAGGCCGTGAGCCTCACCCACGTCCGCTACCGCCGTGGCGACACCCTGGGCCACTTGCTTGCGTGGGTCTCCCTCATCCCGATCTTCATCAGCGTTGGCGGGTTCGTCTCGCATTTCCTCTTCCGCCGGGAGCTCCAGGGCATCTTCTTTGCCGTCGGCCTCCTCATCTCCCAGGTCCTCAACGAGCTTGTCAAGGTCTCCGTCCAGCAGTCCCGGCCGGAGACCTGCGCGCTCCTTGAGGCCTGCGATTCCCACGGCTGGCCCTCCAGCCACTCCCAGTACATGTTCTTCTTCGCCGCCTACTTCACGCTTCTCGCCTTCCGGGGGATCGGAGTCTCTACCTGGTCGTGGAAGGTCCTCCTCGCTTCCCTCCCGTGGGCCCCGGCGATCCTCACCATGTGGTCTAGAGTTTACTTGGGGTACCACTCTATCGCCCAGGTACCCAAAAAAGGAGGATTCTTTTTTCTTTTCTTTTTTTTGGCTTTGTTTTTGTATGCTGGTTTGTGAATTGTGATCTGGAAGAGTTTCTTGAATTAGGTTTTTGCTGGAGCGTTGCTGGGGCTTGTTCTTGGTGTGATCTGGTTCTGGGTTGTTAACACGCAATTGATCAATTTCTTCCCCGCGATCGAGGATAGTGCAATTGGGAAGTATTTTTACATCAAGGATTCTTCTCGTATACATAATGTGCTCAAATTCGAGTATGATAATGTGAGGAATGAACGGATGAAGGCGACGAAACAAGCTGCTGATTGAACTTGTAAGCTAGGGTTGGTTCGTATTATTACAAGGGGGATCCAATATTTTTTAGATGCTAGTTTTACGAATTGTGGTTTAAACAACTACGTTTTTGTTTGAGCAGTGGTTTTAATGATGTTCTATAGTTGCTTTGCATTCAAGATATCAGCTGTTTAAATCGGCGGATGTAGATCCATATGACATTCATTATCAGATTTTATACCTGTTTATCCTAGGACAGTGATTTTTTGTTGTTAGTATCTATTCCTTGTGAACGATGTAGGGTTGAATTTGTTGATTCTCGGACACAAAGATATAAAATGGAATACATTAAACTTGCATATCTTACAGTCTTGTTTAAGCATATGGTTGTAGATATTTGGATTGAATCCGTCAATGATGTACCAATTCATTGAACATCAAAAGCTATTAAATCTGCTCTATCCAAATCTTGGTCTCTTGCAGATGACACTTTTCATCTATCGATATGAAAGAAGAGACCTTCCCAGGGTGGAACTTGTCCTCTTGCTTGCCACTGCCTTCTCTGACCCAAGCGAGTACCGATTTCTAGCTTTAACTGAAAGGGGTTGTAACTTAACCGAGAAAGAGAGGAAAAGGAGGATCTTGCTCTTGTACGATCCTATTAGTAGGAAGTGTAGGCCCCAATGTGATACCAAGGATTAGAAAATCCCTGGAAAGTTAATGAGAGAGAATTTTAATTTGAAAACCAATGGCGACTTCCTAGTAACTAGCAAGGTAGCTTGGACCTAACGTAGCAAATGAGTAAATTGGTCTAAAGTGGAGATTTCAGCCTTTTGGATGCTAGGGATGGGTAAGGACAGCATGAATGAAAGAAAAAGAACTGTATGGGAAATGCTTCCACATGCTATTTGGTGGCCAAGATGGATTGAGTGAAATCAGGGAATCTTTAGAGGCTTAGTCAAGGATCCGGATAGTTAAAAGATGATGTTCTTCCACTCAGTTTGGAGTCACCCTCACCTTCTACTCATTTGGTGGAGGTGGATGCATAGTTCTAACCTTGGCTTGATGTTTTGTTTGGCCTTTTGAGTTTTGAGGGATGTTTGTCCCTTTGTTTTGGTGAATTTTGTTTCCTTATTTTTGGTTCTGGTGATCTTATATTGTCAACAGAATTTCTTTTTACCTTTGTTCTTTTATGAAATTCTTCTTTTTGACCGCTTGAAAATATCCAGAAGGACTTGTAATAATTTAGAGATTGTGCGAAAAAAGATAATATCTAGCTTCAGCATACGTAATTGGTGATCTTAGCTTCTTGATAAGATTTTTTATATGTTTCCTATCACCCTCGATTTTTTAATAAATTTCTTCTTTTTGACTACTGAAAAATTGGAAGGACTTCTTATATTTTAGACATGGTGCCAAAAAAAAGGTAAATCCAGCTTCAATATGCTAAATGAGATGTCTTACTTGAGGCCATTCTGCAAAGAAGTTACTCCTGGTTCTTCTTTAGTGATTGTTTAAATTAACTTTTTTGATGTTTTTTCACATAATAACCAGTTTTATGTCTCCTACTTGAGTTAAAGCTTTACATCCAACGATGGCCATCTGGCACAAGCTACATCTTTTCAAAATTCACAATATACCATGTCAATATAATTCCGTATTAAAATAAACAAACTAGTATGCTAGTGTAATTTCAAGCACAACGTGACACCTGTTTTATGTACGCTTAGTTGGCTTTCACATAATGACCTCTTTGGATGTTTTTTCACATGATAACCAGTTTTACGTATCCTACTTGAGTCAAAGCTTTTCATCAAACAATGGCCATCTGGCGCAAGCAACATCTTTTCAAAATTCACAATGTACCATGTCAATGTAATTCCTTGTTAAAATAAACAAATTGGTATGCTAGTGTAATTTCAAGCACAACGTAACACCTGTTTTATGTTTAATTTGCTTTCTTGTCACGACATTCATATTTGAACAGAACACATAGTCTCATACCATACGATTTGATGGATATTGTGTTTTTTATTGCTCATAATCATGGTGTAAACATCTGTCTCTATATATTTATATTATTAATCAGATTCAGACCCGTAACATAAAAAATATGATTTATACCACCCGAGGGGGCCAATTTTCGTAGTCAACAGGATGGTATTTCATGTGAAAAGGGGCAACGTCAACCCACACCTAGTTTAAGTGTTTGGTTGGACATGTGATCTTTCGTTCTCATTGTTCTCATGATGCTTTGACGCTGGTGCGAAAGCAATTCTGTACTACATAATTTTGCTTCCATGTTTGATTAATTATGATCATAGCCGCCTAATTTGGTCACGTTAGTAATTGGTGCAAGTAATATTCTATCTAGGTTCCATCGCTGTAATATGAACGTGTGGTGTCAACTCTATAATGTCTTCTTCTTCTTATTCTATCTAGGTTCCATCGCTGTAATATGAACGTGTGGGCAACAACTCGGTTTGACGTTGTCCTCTATTACCTTATATTTGACATCTAAGCTTAGGCATTTGCGGTGAAAAATGTTCATCATTGAAGTGGACAGATTATGCTGAATTTTTCACGTTATATGGATCGTAATAAATATTGATTTTGGATGAAGAAGGAAAGAAGGTGCATGAGGTTATGAAGTTCTACTTCTGACAGGAAAAAAAAAAAAAGGCTTATTCCTTCAAAATCAGAACTAATTCTCATATTTTATGTTAGATTATTTGAAAACACCAACTTCTCATTTATATATAAAAGTTTTCAAAAAATTATGGTGGGTAAACTTTTTTGAAAAACTACTTATGAGAATAATGTATTTTCTCATGAGTATTATCAAAAACTACCTAAATCTGCTACAAGCCTTGGACATAAAGTGAGACGCTTAAGAAATGATTTTTTAATGAATTACTGAATGAAGTATCCTGTGTTCAGTAGGTGAGTCACGAATTACTCGAGAGTTGCTTAGGTAGGTGATTGAGAGGTAAACAATCAACTTTTACTGCTACGTAGACGTACTGATAAAGTGACCCACAAATCTGAACGCTGCACTAGGTTGCTTTGTTGCATTAAGTTGTTCCTTCTCAAGGCCGAAGTTCTCGCATCGTGGAGTGGCTCGTCGAATTTCATAGGACTACCATTGAGTTTTATTTGATAAACAATGTCAGCAAGGGAACATAAGCTTGACGAATTTAATTAGTTCGTGTATTGGACAAGAATAAAATGACTATACGTAGCTGGTGCTCCCAAGTGTCAATATAACAACGGAACTGGTGCTGCGAGCTGCGTAACCTTGTCATCCGTAAAGGATTCCTCCAGCGGCTGGAAAAAAATTTCTAGGAGAAAAGCTCGTCCTCCTTAGGATGTGCATATGGCTCCCACACTTCCGTCCACCATAAAATCTATTGGACTTTCTCCTCAAAATCCATTCATATTGGCACCCTCTGAGGCGATCTGTAATCAGCACTTGTTACTGTCCCGCAGTGTCATTATTACTGCGCATACTCCAAACCTGACTAAAGAAACTCTTCAGGAACACATTCGGACCCAATGGTCCAATGCTCCTGAAGTTGAGGTTCAGACCTTTTCTCCTAGGAAATACCTGTTGATATTCCCTTCGATTAAGGACAGAAATGATTCACTTAATCTCTACGGACCCATGCTTCAGTTGATTTCAGCTTCTTTCATTCCTTGGACTTCTAACTCTAATGCCATTTGTAATCTAAAAGAGGATGGAGTCTGGATTAGACTCGAAGGAGTTCCACATCATCTCTGGAATGTGGATATTTTCAGACATATGGTTGAAAGCTTTGCTGAACTTCTAGAGGTGGATATGTCTTTGGATTTTGTGAAAACTTTGGGCTTTTCCAGAGTTAGAGTTAAAGTCCGTTCTGGTATGGAGATACCAGATTGCAGGTTCTTTGCCTATGGTAAAACTGTATATCCTATTAAGTTTAGAAAGAGTTGGGATATATGCACATCTTCTTCTGATGTTACCTCAAAACAGACCAATCTTTGGCCCCCTAAGCCTTATACAGGATTCCCTAGTTCTAGTGCTCTAAATCCTATTCGAAAGCAGTTTAAAAATAATAAAGGGTGGAGGGACAATAGAGGAAATAGAAATCAAAAAACAGGAAAGAATGTTTGGACTAGACCCATTAGTCCAAAGTTGAAGACCTCTTTTAAGACTGCTGGAATCCGCCCAACCCCATCTTCTTCTTCCCCAAGGGAAGATTTCTCTCGTAACATCCCTGCAACAGTCTCTCCTAAAACCTTTATTGGAGAAAATGAAACTTTCAAGTTTATAGAATCTGAAATAAAGGCAAGAAATCTCTCTTTATCCAAATTCAAAAAAGTACTGGTTGTTTATGATTGCTTGGAAAGTGATGACTTGGGAGGTACTAGTGAGGCTTTGGCTGATCCTGTGGCTGATACGCGCCCAGCAACACCACTACATGCCCCAGGTTTTGAAAAAAGTGAAAATATACGAGCAATATCTTCTTATCAGCATAACAGAGAAGTAGCGCAGAGTTCTTTGGCTCCCAGTGAGATGGAGTACGATACTGGAACTCCTGCTCTTCCCATCCATGATTAACTTCTGGTTAATTGATAATTTGCATCTTACAGTTGCTGTGATCTCATTCGTGTTCATAAGAAACTAATAAACTTGTAATATTTTTTGGTGGTCACCTGCTGTGTGACTGGTTTACATGCTTGTAATATTTTTTGTCTGGGCAATACTCTGCAATACTTTGGATGACATTTTTCATTATTAATAATAACTAATTACCGTTTACAAAAAAATATAACAACGGAACTGGTCTAAATGATGAGTCCACCGATGATCTACGCCGGTTGAGCGAATATACCCTATACTTGCATGCAACTTAAAAAATATATCAGCTGTCCAAGATTGGAGTGAACAAATACAAACTTTATTCACAGGGGTGGCTCACAGGAGTATATGGATCCTGTGAGATTAGATTAAAGCATGATTTCATTGAGGAGTTAGGTAATCTTAGCAAAAAGGTTAACAATAACTGGATTATTAGAGGAGATTTCAATCTAATAAGATATTCTCATGAGCATTCTTCTAAGATTGGTATTTCTTCTTCTATGAAAAATTTTAATGATTTTATTGAAAATAACTTATTAATGGATTTATCTCCCAACAATTGTTCATACACTTGGTCCAATTTCCAATCACAACCAATTATGGTAGAACTTGACCAATTTCTTATTACCACGGATTGATCGGTTAAATATCCTCACTCTTTTTGTGTTGGTAAGGCTAGAGTGGTATCAGACCATATCCTCATTATCCTAGATACAACTTCAATTGATTGGAGGCCTCCTCCATTCAAATTCTCTAAGTCTTGGTTTTATATAGATGGGTTTGATAGGATCATTCAGGACTGTTGGCATAAGCCCACTTCTATTGACTCCTCTTCATCCCCCATTGCTATCTTTGCATATAGAGTCAAACATTTAAAGAATCAGATCAAAAATTGGGTTAGTCTAGTTAGGGAGCAGAGAAAAAACAGACTAAAACACATTGAATCACAAATAGCATACATTGATTCTCTAGCTGAATCTACTGCGATTCATGATGCCATGTGGAATAAAAAAAGGGAACTCAGGACAGAACATTATCTATTGTTGCAAGAACAGGAAGTTTATTGGAAACAATAATCTAGAATACAATGGTTCAAAGAAAAGGATTTAAATATGACCTTTTTTCATAATATGATTAAGTATCGTAAGAGAATCAACAACATTACTTCACTTAAAGTGAATGAAAATTTGACATCTTCTCCAAAAAAAAAATGTGAAGATATAGAAAGGCATTTTACTTGGTAATTTAATAAAATAAGGAAGTTTAAGGCATCCCTGAACTGGGATCTCCTTCTTCCCAAGAAGATTCTGAATTCAGATGTATTGGAGAGGGCTTTCACTATTAAGGATATTAAAAGGAATGTTTTTAACCTACCTGGAGACAAAACGTCAAGTCCTGATGGTTTTCCTTTAATTTTCTTTGATCATTTCTGGAACTTATCAAATTTGATGTTTTTGAGGTTTTTCAAAACTAATACTTTTCTAGTGATCCTAAATTTTTAGCAACCATTAACCAGACCTTCATCTCTTTAATTCCTAAGAAGAATGATGCACAATACATAAAAGATTTTAGGACAATCAGCCTAGTGAATGGTATCTACAAAATATTTACGAAAACTCTTACATCTAAATTCACTCCGATCCTCAATGATATCATTGATAATTCTCAATGTGCTTTTCTTTCGGGAAGATACACTGGAGATTGTTTCCTTGTTGCCCAAGAGACCTTACATTATATGAAAGTAGCTAACATCCCAAGCTACATCCTAAAACTAGACTTTGAAAAATCTTTTGACAATGTAAATTGGGATTTCTTGTTAAATTCCCTTAATAGTCTGGGTTGTGGATGCAAATGGATCTCTTGGATCAAGATGTGTATCAGCACTGCTAAATTTTCTATTCTCATTAATGGTTCTCCTAAGGGATTCTTTGAAGCAACTAATGGGTTACGGCAGGGAGATCCACTATCTACTCTCCTATTTATTGTGGCAACTCATATTTTAAACTGCATGTTAAACTTTACATGAAATAATAATCTCATCATTGGGATCCACTTCCCTCATGGGGGACCCATTGTGGTTAATATACAATATGCGGATGATACAATCTTATTTCTATCAGCTAATGAGGAAAATATAATAAATATAAAAAGAATTTTATGTTGCTTCCAATCTTATTTTGACCTAAAAATAAACTTTCACAAGTCCTCCCTCACAAGTATTGGGGTGTCACAGCACACTGTCACTAGATTCTGCAAAATACTTGGATATGGAGTTGCTGAATTGCCAATTACATACCTTAGGCTCCCTTTGCACTACAAAAAGGTCACCTTGAGGGACTGAACTCTAGTCATAGAGAAAATATCAAATAAACTTTTTCTTTAGAAAGCAAAATTTCTATCCCTAGGAGACCGCTTGACTCTAATAAACTCAATCCTCTCTGCTATTTCTACATACTATCTATCAGTGCTTTATCTACCTATTAAGGTGGAAAAGGAAATCGATAAACTTAGACGTAAATTCCTTTGGAATTCATTCTCAACATCTAGAAATGGCTTCCACCTGGCCAATTGGGCATCCTTATGTAGACCAAAAATCCAAAATGGATTGGGGATCATAATCTTGAGAAATTTCAGTATTGCACTTAAAAGCAAATTGTTATGGCAATTACTCTCTAACTCTTCTAATCTGAAATGGAAAGAACTTTTAAAGGCTAGATATTTCTCTAGAGCTTAGCCGAGTGCATTATTAAACTTCTCTGTTAGTAAATGCTTCCCTTTATGGCAAGATATCAAAGCTTATTTTGACATTATCAATTGTTTCTCTTCTTTCCAAGTTAATAATGGCGACAGTGTAATATTCTGGGAAAACAAATGGTGGAAAAGAGAAAAGCTTAAATTCAAATTTCCTGACTTATACAATACAGCAAAATATAAAAAAGCTTCAATTAGAAAGACTGTGGACTTATTTAGGAATGACTTTGGTAGTTTATTTCATCCATCCAAAGTATTATAAGGTGTGATCATGCTCGCCTGGGAATCCAGCGCAGAGTCACGCTAGAGGGAGGAGGCCACATCCATGCCAAGATGGCGAAGGCACAGGATAGGATAAAACGAAAAAAAAAATGAGTCGCTATTTAGTCTTTTAAGGGAAAAACGAGAAAACTACAAACAAACCACAAAAAGATGAATGCAAGAGATGCAAATGAAAAGGACAGATGTCTGTAAATCAGATGATGGGTAAGGATTCCTATTACGCACGGGAAAGGGGTTAGACACCCCTGTACGTCCGAAAAACTCGGTCTTACTAGTCCAATTCGCTTACTAAAGGCTAAATGAATGCTTGCTAAGCCTAGATTGTGATCTAATCATGCTAATATAAATGCCTAGACAAGACTAAATGTATGTGTAAGATGGTACGTGAAAACTGTGAAGAAATCCACACGAAATAATGAAATCACAAAACACGACGTGACAAAGAAAATCACATGAAATGACGAAGTTTTTGGCAAAAATGGCTCGAGAAATTATACAGACCTCAAGCGAATAAAAAAATGCAACCAACTCAAATCATCAGAATCATAGAAACATCGCAGAAATCAAGATGGAAAAATTGCAAAGAAGTCTGTGCAAAATAGGTAAACTATGATATATAAAGAAACTCACAAAAAATGACAATATTTTTGGAAAGAATACTTTGGAAAATCATACTGATATCAAAATGGTCAAAAGTGGGGCCAACCCAAGTCATCAGAATCATGGAAAAAGTCATAAAAATCAAAAGGGAGAAATAATCTGCAAGTGGACCAATGTGGGCCTTTAGGTCAGTTAATGTATGCCATCGGGCAATGAAATCCAAATCAAATCGAAAAATCTAAAATGTAGGAGTAAAGGAAATCAAATTGAATGTCAGGTGAAGAGTTCCAAAAGCGAAATAAGGAAAAATCACAAAAAACCACATGGGATACAGACACGCTTGAAAAGGATGGGATAATGTGCAAATGTGATGAAAAACTATGTAGAATATATGACAATAGGCCTAAATGCGTAAAAGATGCTGAGGAATGACTTAAATAAAGATTATGCATGACTTAATGTAAGAACTAACATACATGTACATGGTTGGTGGCATAGGAGCAATTTGGTCATTTCAATGACCAGATGTGATAGATGTGTGTATGTGGATGATGCATGGCCTAATGTATGCGAGATGTATGCAAAATATCAGGAAAAATGTTATTCACAATAAAACACAAAAAGAACAAGGCCTTAAAAATAATAAAATGATGTAAACACGGTAAAGAATAAGTACAAGGACCAAAGTGCAAAATTCGTAAAACAGGAGGAAGCTGGATTAAAATGTATTCAGTGACTTCTATCCTAATGTGCAGAGGATGGGTTAAATAAAAATGTGACACTGATATGTGTGAAAATCGTACCTTGATAATTTACTGAGAATTCAGGGTCTAATGTGCAAAATTCACACATAAAGTACAAATGTGACTAAAATGTGGAATTAAAGATCATTTTACAATGCAAACATGATTTTTAAATGAAATCTATGTATAAATGCAAAATTATAAATGCAATAAGTGGAAAATGTCAAAAATAACTGTGAAAACAATTAAAACCTCAAATGATGAATTTGAAATTAGTCTAAGGGTCTGGATGCAAACTTCCTCTACTCAATAACTGTATGCTATGAACCCATGGGCCTACATGCAAATTTTTAGGACTTAAAGGTGATGAAAATTCATTTTTTATGATGGTTAATGCGATTATGAAGTTTCTCAGAGTTATGATGCAAATTTCACAAGGAAAATTCATTTTAAAAAGCTCTAGATGCATGATGCAAATGTTCATGACTTAATTGCAAAGAAAACCTTATCTCAGGGACTAAAATGTGAGAAAACTTGTATGAATGCAATAAAGATGAAAAATTAAAACATGGAGGGAACCAAATGCAATTCTTACAGAAACAAATAAAGAAATGAAAGTTATTTAAAATTGTAAGGGCTTAAATATAAAAGAACAGGACCTAAATGTAAAGATCTAAGGGCCTAAAAGTAAAAACCTAAAACTACAAGACCTAATCTGAAAACTCCCCTTCGAAGTTCATCGGCGCCTGATCTCTGACGAGGACTCCGGCGGGACTTCGGCGGTGGCACAGCGGCGGAGGAAGGTGAGCGACAGTCGGGAAAGATTAAGGGCAGCGCGACAGAGCTCTTCGACGAGGTGGCTGGACTAGGGAGTCCTAAGATGTCCTACCCACCTCTGGCTCCGGCGTGGTGGCCTGTCGACACTGGGGAAGATGATGGCGAGGCGGCAGCGGCGCTCCGGTGATGGCAAGGCTGAAGCGAAGGTCGGAGGAGCATCGGGGCCGCACGAGGAGGCTCTTGGTGATGTCGCTGAAAGCTGGGGACATCTAGGGGGGTCCACCCATCCCCTGTGCCGAAGACGACTACGGCGGAGGCTGGGGTGGCGCTCCAGGATTTGGAACGACGATGCAGCAGCCTAGTGAGGTGCTTGGCGATGTGGTGGAGCTTCTGGAGGAGGTGGTGAGCGGTAGGGGCGTCTGGAGGGTTCTAGTGACTTCCATGGTGGCGATTGGCGATTGACGGGGCAGCGGCAGCGTTTTCAGGCACTAGAGGCCTGAGGATCCCTTCTCGAGTGAAGGAGACCCAAGGAAGAAGAGGAGGAAGGAGGGAGGAGAGGCCCGTGCAGCCTCGCCTGGCCCAGGAGGCCTGCATCCTCGTCGGTGGTGGTGAACCCACCAACGGAGTAGGAGGAGATGACTGGCTGGGCGACCTATTCCGGCTAAACTCGTCTAGAAGGCTAGGAGGAGTCCTCTGGGCCTAAGGCGCATGATTAGAATTAAAAGGAACTAGAAGAAAAATACTTGAAGAAGGTTGTTGTCTCTTTCGACGAGGCTGGTCGTCGACGACGCTCTCCGGTGGAAGCTCTGGTAGCGATTCAGGGGGATTTTAAGGCTGCAAGTGGGCTTCGAGGGGGGCTCTGAAGGTGGGGATCGTTAGGGCTCTCTTTGTTGGGTTGAAGTGCTGGAAGAGAAGACTAGAAGAGTTTGCGGTTAGAGACTCATAAACTCCAGCGAGGCCTATCCACGTCGTCGATCCTTCTCCTTAGGGGACCAGCACCGTTGGATCAAGCGTGTGCTGGAGGAAAAATGGTCGGAAATCACGGGAGTCAAGAGATCTACACCGGACATGAAAGGATTCTACCAGAAAACTCAGGGGAGATCGTCGGAGATCGAGGGCTGGCTATTGACAGTGCGTGTCACTGGAATTATTTTTTGGATTTCTAAAGTTTTTTATTGAAGAGGAAATGGGATGCATTTCGATTGATCCTGGGCCTAGGTTTTGGGCTTTTGATTTTAGTTTTTTTTAGGTTTTTGTTTATAAGGTTTTTAAGGGATTTTGGGTTTTAGATTTAGGTTTTATGATTTTAATTAAATTTTTGATTTTGTGATTTAAGGTTTAATTAATTGATTTTAATTATGGTTTTTGGATTGTAATTATTTTAGGGGTTTTTTTAGGATTTAATTAACTGATTAGTGTTTTTAGGATTTTGTTATTTTAGGGTTTTTAGGGTTTTCGTGATTTAAATAATTGATTTTAAATTAGAGTTTTTAGGGTTTTTTATTTTAGGTTTTTTAGGATTTTAATTGTTTTAGGGTTTTTTTGAATTTAAATGGATTAAAGTTTTGTGTTTGAGTTTTAATTTAGATTAAATTAATTTTTTTCTTGATTTAATTAGGGGTTTAGTCTAAATTTTCGTTTAATTGGTTTTTATTAGGATTTTGACTTAGATTTTGATTTCGTTGGTTTTTGCTTGATTTTTGTTTGGATTAGGGTTTCTTTTAATTAGATTTAATTTTTACTGAATTTTATTGGATTTTATTTCATTAGGGTTTTAATTAGGGTTTTCACTTAATTAACTTGGGTTAAGGTTTTCACTTAATTAACTTGGATTTTAAATGATTTAAGTAGATTTTATTTGATTTTAATTTTAATTAGGGTTTTCACTTGATTAAATTTGGATTTTAAGTGGCTTAAGTGGCTTTTATTTGATTTTGGTTTTAATTAGGGATTTTACTTAATTAATTTGGATTTTAAGTGGATTTAAGTGAATTTTATTTAATTTTGGTTTTAATTGGGGTTTGTATTTGATTAATTTGGATTTTAAATGTTTTAAATGAGTTTTGTTTGGTTTTGATTTTTGATTAAGTCAAGGTGGGCTTGTGTGGGCCTGACTGAGCTTGTGTGGGCTTGAGTGGGTTTAGGATTTTGGTGGAGTTAGGGTTTAGGTTTGGTGGTCGCAACTAGAACATCTTTCCAGAGGAGTCTGCTGTCAAGTGATTGCAAAATCGAGGTGTCTACACAAGACAATCTATCTCATATTCAATTGCAGGCAGATTTCTGGTTGAATTATTGAATAAAATAGTTCCTATACCTAATAAGGACAACTTAGTTTGGAATCCAACCTCAGACAGAATTTTTTCAGTTAATTCTTCCTACAAAGTCTTAAATGATGGAGGCCTTAGGTTCCTATTACATGGAAAATTTTGGAAAAGTTGAGTGCCTTTAAAGATAAAGCTTTTTTCATGGTTGATCCTCTTCAACAAAATTTTAACCAAGGATAACTTGTGTAGGAGAGGCTAAAGGGATTCTGATGTCTGTATTTTCTGTAATGTACACTGTAAGACCAACACACATCTTTGCTTACATTGTTCTTTTGCAAGTGTAATTTGAAATTTCTTCATTTCCTCCTCTATGTATCCTGATTTTTTTCAAATAGTAGATCTATTTAATTTCCCTCCTGTACTGAATTTTAATCTTACTATATTTGGGTGGTATGTTTTAATTCAAGCCATATTTTGGTTAATATAGAATGAGCGTAACAATAAAATTTTTAGAGGAAACAGTAAACCCTCTACCATAATTATCAATGATGTTATTTCTCTAATGCATTATTTGATAGAAAATTTAGGTACAAGTTTTGAATAAGATGAAATTTTACACTATGTTACAGTCATGCAACAAACTTGGATCATGGAATAGAGACAATTAATGGCTCTAAATTCTACTTCCTCCGTGGAGATTTCTGATCATCTTTTGCCTTCTCCATCTGAATCAATCCCCAACATAACCTCTGCAAAGGATCTTACTATCTAGTAATTAATATACTGTTAATCATTGTATTACGCATCCTTTTATAGTAGATAAGTATTGTTATTTTGTTAGAACTTTGATTACATTGCACATGTTTATTTTTAATGGAAGCTTAGTATCCCATGTTGGTTTGTAATTCTAGACATCTTTTTATCCCTTAATGGTGATTTTCATAACCAAGGGAATAATTAATAGTAAATTACTATTTTTCAAAAAAAAAAATACAAACTTTGTTCAAAAAGAAGTCGAACGTAGCAAAAACAATCAGGGAATTCGGCAAAAGATCGTGGACCCTTGGAATGTGAGGGTCCGTTACATTACACATAAAACCTGAACTACCGTTCAGAAGTCCATGAAATTTATGGAATACACCATACTGAAATCCAACGGTTTAAGGGAGTATATTTTCAAAACGATGTTAACATCTCAAAATTGCAACATCTTTTGATCAAATAGTAAAACAGGCAATTTCCATTATTAACTATCTAGATATGAAACCGAGGTACGAGAGACACCCACTTGCGCAATATAGACAACTTTTCCACTCTGGATCACCCAGTTTCCCTCTTTTTCTCCCTCAGGTGGGCTTCTTGGTGACAACAAATAGCTAAGGTATGCCGCAAAGCAATGCCTGGCAAGCAAAAAATAGAAAAAGAAGGGAATATAATAATCTCACCGTACACTATGACTGGAGAGACATGTAACCTCCCCATCCCAATGAATCTTAACCCCTGTTTAATGACATGACACCATCCACCGGGTACGTGCTGTTTGGAAAAGAGTTTGGGCTTCAGTTGTATTAGAGAGACATCCTCAACACCAGTGATATCTCAAGTAAATTTGGTCGTCAAAAATAAATATATTTTCCCATTAAATGTAAGATATCACAGGATAAATCAATATTGCATCAAGAAAAATAGTTAAACATTACAAGAATCTTGCAGCAAAAATTAGGTTGAGATCCTTCACTCTGCAGGCCCTGCCACTGCTGTGGCAACAGGATCAGAGTTACTCGCCTTAGTAGAATTCTGTTTCCTTTCTGCCTGTAGTGAACGACACAAAGACTCAAGCTTTTCCTTTTGGTTCTTCGTCTTCTCTAGCTGCTTCTTCATGAATTCCCGCTTTAATAGTTTATAAGGAAGCAACAAAAGAAAGATTACTCAAAGTTGAGTGACGAAGATGTATACATTTAACACGTGGTGCAGGCATCAAAATCCAAATTTAAAATCAACAATTGATGAATGTATCTATTCAGTAGCTTTTCCAGTCATATTTGTATATACTAAAAGGCTCACATGACTACTCTTATTTCTCAAGTAATTTATCTCTACTTCCCAGTTCCAACTACGTGGCACACAAGGCAAAACGAACCATGGAGGCATGACTACTCTTATTTCTCAAGTAATTTATCTCTACTTCCCAGTTCCAACTACGTGGCACACAAGGCAAAACGAACCATGGAGGCATGGAGCTATGCCAATATGCCAGAGATTAAAAAATATGACAATAACCCATGGCTCCAAGAAATGAACTGGAAATTTCATCATGATTTTCAGTCGAACAATGGGAATCAACAGAAGTCAAATCACATGTCCATCTCAACCCACACATCGAGGATGTGAATCAGTGAATCAGATGTTGGGTAAACACTTGGGGGAAGTCCATGTCGACGGTCATCCACCATGTTCCTAAGAAAGTTCTATGTTTTTTTTGTTGATTTTCCTCCAGAATTTGAATTACAATTCAAATCATAACCATTTTTAGGATTTATGTATCAACCTAATAGTACATCAACTATCTCTCATCAATTGAAGCTAACTAAGGAGAACATATTTGTTTTTTGATATTTACAAAATAAATATAAAAATTTATTCTCAAACTTTAGTTTTAAAGTAGTTGAAAACAAGTTACGACGACGCTTATTGTATTATTATGGGTTTGAAAAGCACAACTAGAGTGAGTGTAACCATTAAGTGACGTTCCGACAACATAACTAAGTGCTTCGCACCATTTTTATCCACCTAGACGTTCATCTTGGTGTCAGAATAACATTTATAGCTCGTAAGGTTGTCGTAAGAATGTTTCAAAATTCATACTTTCATGTACATACTTGAAGTTGTGGTGTTCACCTATAATGAAGTCAGAAATTATGAATTAGGCAACGAGCTATATGAAGTTGGAAGTAATTCTGCTGAAAAAATATATTATCAGGCATATCCTTTTTAAGAAAGGTCGATACAAGTAGCGACAAGCATTTCAAAGAATATCAGTATGAGCAACTTACATCCTCAACAAGCTTTATGAGTGAAAAATCCGACTTCTCACATTTACTTTTCAAAAATACATTTTCCTTCTTCAGATCCTTTATTAACTTTGCCATCTGATATGAATGTAATATGAGAAAAGAATAAGCATCCAGATATAAAATAGAAAAATAAGTGTAAGATGCCTTTATTAACTTTACTATACCTTTTCCATTTCCTGCTTAAATGTTTCAAAGACTTCATTGCTCTTTAACAATGCATCCTGCACAAAAAATTCCATTTGGCTACCTTTTTTTTGGCACAAATTGGCTACTCACAAATAAATCCAATATAAGTGTAAGATGTAAGACAGAGAAAAACCATGTATGGATCCAAGTCCAAAATACAGACCCACACAAATTTGACATCAGGAACATTTCCACTTTATAGTGAAAATGCCCATATTAGCCTTGCATTGGAAATATTTTAAACTGCCGCCCGTGGCAGAGTTGTAGATTTTGGGGTGGGGGGGTTGGGAGAGTGTGAGAATTCTTACATGAGAGGGAAAACAAGGGACAAATTGAATAATACAAAGATAGAAATAATTCAACATATAAGTAGATGCCAAGTTGCTCTATAAACTGAAGATATGACTACACTACGATAAGATGGTTCCTACAGCAGTAAAGTCATTTAAGAAGACAAACGATAACATTTAGTAGGATGAAATCTAATTTAACAAGAGTTTCTTCTGCTCTTCTATGTAAATCATACACTGAAAAGCAAATGAATGTTAAAGCCATCAGTTATATTCTGAGAGATTACTCATCAGAGTTTTGTTGGACGCATTGTTATCAAACACAAACACTATTGATTATTCTGCTTAGCATTAGGTATATTAGTTAAATGTAACAATATAAATGGAAAATTGGACACGGCTCCCCTGTGTGCCGGTATACTTGACCCACCAAACATTGTTTTGAACACAATTGACAGCTTCAATGCTTCACGATTTTCATCAAGCCAATTCCCATTCTACAAAGCTGATACCCTTACAAATAGTTATTATCTAATTCAAATAGATGCTTGTCTATATCAACATACTTGACCTATCATTTTGACCTGAAATAGAATAGAAACAAAATCATAACTTGTACCTGAAATTGCTGAAATTTTTCTCCATCAGCTGCTAATTGTAAGCGTAGGCTTTTTTCAGTTTCTAATAGTTGTGTAACCTGCTCAACATACAGTTGCATTTGGGTCTGTTCCTTCGCAGATATCTCTTGATGTTGTTGAATTTTCAGATCAGAAAGCTGTAGTTCCAGCGTTTTCTCCTTCAACTGCATATTCATATATCAAATCACAACTAGATCTGAATTTCTGAAGCAAGATACTTGTTTGAATAACATCGTAGCAAGGATTAAACCTTCTGTTCAAAATGCTGTTCAGAAATGACGTATTGATCCGCAAGTTGCTTTAACTTGTTTCTTAGCCTATAAATAAATGTAAATATGTTAATTAGTAATTCCACAACTACCGAAGGAGCTTTCTTCAAAATCAGTTAAAGTTGCACTTTTTTATTCTTGTAAGTTTTCAGAGAAAAAGAATCATAGGCCTAGGCGAGAAGTGATGCCCAGGCATACTTGATCAAAGGCATTCATTATTGTCAATTCTTCATTGAACATTTTGTTTTTCTCATATCTCCTAAATCTCGTCCATCATTATCGAGGCAACAGACATTGTCCAGGCAAGAATCCTGAATCAATTGAGAAGACCCTTCGCTCTGACTCCCACCATATCTGCTCCCCTTTTCCAACAAGCGGAGAGAGTGGGTCATGGTCTGCATTTTATCTCCTCCTTTGGAAAGCAGTGGGCGTCAATGTAGTCTGAGAAATCAACATAATTAGGTATAATATGTAATTATCTCCATCGGTAGTGGCAAGCCGCTGGGAATTAATTTGTACTGGGGCAGGATTCTTTGTTTGATCAGGGAGGTTTCTTCTTTGAAACAAGGTAAACTTATGGTTGGGAGGAACCCAACACGATCAGATTTCGAACCTGGGAGTGAGAAATTCACAACCCCCTGCCAACTCAAAGTAGTTGGTTATCAGGAAGGTTTCCTCTTGTAAATAGTTTCTACAGTGTTTGTTGTTGTTGTTGTTGTCTTTGAGATAAGTCTCTTTGGAATTTTCATAAATATATGAAAGGATCCTATCATCATTCAAAAAAAAAAAAGCTTCCTTTTCAAGTGTTGAGTGGAATTATGCACATATCTTGTGGTTTGATTTTGTATGATAATAACTTTTCTAGAGAAATCTAGAGCACTGTAAAAGATGGTTGTTTTTGCAATTCTCAGTGTAGGCTGCAAGAACAACTTGATACTTGCAACAAACCAACTACTAGCTTGGAGGAGCATCGAAAATGGGAGGTATGCGATGAATCTCTGGGAGAAGTGTTGGCATTTCTACCTCTTTTGCTACTAGTTGGCATTTCTACCACTTGTGCTACTAGTTGGCGTTTCTATTCTCCAACTTTACGATAAGTGTTAGAATCTTAGAATAGATAAGTTATTCTATCATCTTAATGTTATATTTTAGTAGTTAGGTATGAGGTTCTATCAATTATCTATCAGATTTCCTAGATTGATTTGAATTATGGTCTGCTTAGCTTGCACTCACTTCCACTCTTATATATATGTAGGAGAGGCTTTATGTTAATTGAATCTATTCTCTATCCTTAGTTTGACAGCAACATGCTCGGTAGTTGAATACAAAAGAAACCTAATTCTCATTGGCCACTGCAGAAAAAATGTAACATTGTAAATCCAGACAAGGAACAGGATGCTTTAAGACATATCTACATATATATAGGCTGTTTATGTTTGCAACTCAAATAATATATGATTGAGACACTGCAGAAATTAAGTGGTCACAGATGAATCAGAAAGATAATATTTCAGTGTATAATTAATATAACAAAAATATGAATACCATTAGGAAAGCTACTTCTACAAAAACAGAAAAGGCAGAAATTCAACTATTTGGAATCCTTACATGTCATTCTCTTTTAGTTGAGAAATGCATTCATCTTTTTGCTCTTCAAGTTTACTACTTACATCCTTCAACCACAAAAAAGGAAGAATATATTACAAGTTGAAATATGTATATATTTAAGCAACATAATATTTTATCTTTTTAAATGAAAAGGATCAAAAGAAACGGAAGCTGAGAAAACAGATAAAAACATATGTAGTTTCTTTATTGCCTTAAACTAAAATGAGCAGAAAAGCGTATCTTCTATGAGGCAAAGAAAAAAAATTACTTAAATCCACCATGATCTTGAATCTTCATGATAACTATTTTGAATCTAACATTGGTTTTCCAGTCCTCACACCTTGTTATTCAAGGTAATCCATAGACAAGGAAATATAAAAGTTAAATACACATTAAAGAATCTTTAACTTGATAGTTGGTACAACATAATGTACAAATTGTCCAATTGCAAGATCAACTTCAAGTTGAACAAGCATGCATACAAAGTCGTACACATGACATGTATGATCTTGCAATAAAAACATGAAATGTGCACATCATTGTTGCCATAGAGGGAATGTACATTCCTGCTCCTTTTTTTCCTCTAAAAACATAGAAAATACAGCAAAACCAAGTTGGATATGGATATCAATCCAATGGTCCAAATATCAAAATGTGATGATAAACCTAGAAGACTCTAGAAACACTAATTCCCGTGTCCTGCAAAATTTCAAACATCCCTCCTATGTCAACCTTGTTGGGAGGAAATGGACCACCAGTTCCTCATCTTCCCTGCTTTTAGATCTTTACTTTCTCCCAATACAATTGACAGGAAATGTTTGAATTGATGCTTCTAGAAGTTTCTAGGATTATCATTACATTATGACATCTGGATTGTTGGAATCGATATCTATATCCAACTTGATGTTGTGCCCTCTTTCTTTTTAGAGAGAAAAAAAAGCAGGGCATTTGAAATTTGCAGGACGCTATAATAGAAGCTTCTCAAGCTTTCTAGGATTATCAATTGATTCCTTTTATACTTCAAATACCCTCTATGTTTGTATTCACCACATAAATATCCTGTACATACAAACAAACCATGTGAATAGTATTTCACTATTACCCTATTGCTAAAAAGCTCACTATTGAGTAATGTGATCACCACGATATTCATATCAAACGTTTCGGGATGATGAATGTTGTTACTTTTCCATGTGTCATGCATGAAAACATTGTTTGTTTCTAAGCATATACCAATTACAACATATTTTTGAAGCAACAAATGCACGTTATGACAAACTAACACCTAGCATGTAAACCTACAAATTACACAAGGCAAACCTTAATTGCATCCTTAAACTTCGTTGAAAGATCTGATTTTATGTTCTGCCCCTCAGTGGATACTCTTTGGCATTCCTCCTGCAAAAGGATCACATTAAGGTGAAAATTGGCATATCAACAATGAATCACTAAGATCTCATAATCTCAATGTCTTATCCTATCAGGTTGGCCTCAAGGATGCTTCCAGATTTCAAAATAACAAATCCCAAACAAAGTATGGAATAAAAGATAAGCACATAAAAGTCATTCATCTTTTCTTTGAAGAACACAAATTGATTAACAGTATATTAACATGGAGAAATATAAATCAAAAACTATCAATAAATTTTGAGTTTCGACAATTTTGAACTGAGCCTAATCTTGGTAGATTTTGCATGAATCACAAGTGACGGATATCCCTCTGATTAGTTGTGAAGGGAAGCAGGCCCTCCATATGGTTCCCACAATTTTGATATGGACTTGTTTGGACATTTTGCAACTGAGATGAATTTCTCAGTAGTTAGGGTTAAGATCATGAGAGTTGAAGATCAGTCTAATTGTGAATTGGAATTTGGAAGCAAAAGGCCCTCCCTGCAAGTGTATGGGTACAATCTTTCAGTTTCTGAGAGTTTGTCTAAAAACCAGAACTAGCTAACCACTGGCCGTCAAAAGGATTATACCATTATACAACATAAATGTTTAAAAGCTAGAAGCCTGTAGAAATTGATGTGCAACAATGGAACGGATTTGAATGAAAATGCAACATGTAGTATTGTATAATATACATGATTTCTATCATGCTTATCATGGCACGTGCCTAGGCAGCACCAAGGCAGTAAGACGTCAACAGAATCATAGGCATCAGGGCACCTAGGGTTTAATTATGCACAAGGCACATAAGCAGGCAACATGGCTCCAGGTGTGTGCCTAGGTGCCGCCTGAACTCGTCTTTTAGATGGGATCTGGTTTCGGATCTGGATCCGAAATTGATCCAATTGTTTCCTTATAAAATAAAAACACCCAGCGCATGCAAGCCAAGCCCTACGTCCCTTCTGTACGTCAGCTGCCTTGCTCCTCACACTGCTCCTTCCTCTCCAACTGCAGGCGACTCTCCCTGCTTCCAGCAACAACTCCAACAGCTTCCTGCACTGCGACAGCCTTCTCCTGTGTGTCTTCCGACATCCCTCTTCTCCAATGTCCTCTTCACTTCTCCTATCTTCTTCATCCTCCAAGATTTCAATATCTGTATCATGGTTTTTACTGAAATTTCTCTTATTTTTCACTTATCTTGATATTTATGTGGTTATTGGCCATATTGTTGGAATATATGTGGATTTTATCCATGTTTACTCATTTTGATGTGATTTAGTCATGATATTTTTTTACTTTTTGTTCATTTTTCTTCGAAATTCAGATCAAAATGGTTCTTAATTATTGATTCTCTTATAACTTAATGTGGATTTTGGTATGTCTGTCACTTTATTTTGATATTTATATGGTTTTTGTTCATATTTGTGGTATATATGTGGACCAAGTCCACATTTACTCATTTTGATGTGATTTTAAATATGAATTTTTATTTTTTGTTCATTTTTCTTCAAATTTCAGATTAATATGGTTAAGTTTGCTCAGTTTGTGCTTAGGACAATATTGATAATTTGATATTATTGTTGTTGTTTTCATCATGAGTGTTTTTTTCTCTGTTTTTCAATTATCATGTTTCGTAGGATGTCACAAGAAGAGAGTTCTCCCTCCTCCACAAGTAACACCACTCCTACCAAGTCAAGCAAAAGAAGTATCATTCACTTTGCATCCCGGTATTGATCCGATCTTATCACGTGATAAATGAAGAAGAGCTAAATCAAACAATCGAGGATGGAAAGTATGCATGGTAGCCAAATCTTGGTGACAAGAATACGATGCAATGCTTACTTTGCGAAAAGATCTCCAAATGAGGTATGAAGAGGCAAAAAGAGCATTTGATTAAAGGCTTCCCTAATGTTAGCAAATGCCCTAAAACAACAACAACCGCTGCAGACAAGATCTTGAAGTGGGTCAACGGAGGAAAAGAGGAACCCCAATGTTACATTTGGTGCTCTATCCAATAGAATTGTTTGAAGCAATACTTTGTTTACTGATTCTACCACTACACAACAAGTAAATAAGATAATTGTGTCTTCAAGTAATGGAACTGCAACGCCAACTACCTTGACTGGAAAGAAAATGAGCTCTCATGATGTGTTGTGTAGGAAATATCTTTGCACCTTTGTTCTCGAAAGAAGGCAACAAAAAGACAGTCAACAAACAATAATTGACGACCACTTCAAGAAGAAAGAAAAACAATGGGTTAATGATTCTTTAGCTCTATATGAGTATGGATTACCTTTCAACATAGTCAATAAATTAACAATTTAAGTGCTTTGTAAGGCCATTAGACGCTATGGAAAAAGATATTTGCCACCTTACTTTCATCAAGTAAGGAAACCACTATTGGAAAAGAAATTTGATGATATGGTCACAATAAGGAGAGAGCACAAGGTACATTGGAAAAAGTATAGTGTTACTCTATGATGTCTGATAAATGGACAGGCTGACAACAAAGGAGTTTAATCAACTTCTTAGTGAATTATTCGAAAGGCACCTTCTACTTATATTCTATTGATGCTTCAAGCCAAGAGAAGAATGCAAAATATTTATTGGGGCTTCTTGAGGAAGCCAACATTTATGTAGGTGAAGAGCATGTAATGCAAGTTTGCACGAATAATGCAACAAATTAAGTTTTTGTAGGGAAAAAGTAGGTGGAGAAGAATAGTAAAATATTTTAGACTCCTTGTACCACACATTACATTGATCTCATATTTGAAGACATCAAACAGTTACCAAAGTTTAAGAAGGTAATTGCCATAGGAAGGAAGATCACATCCTTTATTTACCTCCACACTCATTTCCATGATGCTTTCACTACAAAGTCTAATGGGAAAAAACTCGTCAGACGTAGTGTCACTAGATTTGTCACTTCCTTTCTCACGCTTCAGAGCATGTATGATATGAAGAATATCATTAAATAACTTTTCGTGTCATATATGTGGAACGAGTCTAGTTGGGTGAAGACTACCTACAACATACAAGTCATGAATGTAGTGCTTTCTACAAATTTTTTCAATGTGTTGGAAGATTGCCTAAGAGTTCCCCAGCATTTTGTTGTTTTGTTAAGATTTGATTGATTGTGATGAGAAGCTAATTATGGATTACCTTACACATGCATTCAATTATGCTAAGACAATAGTTAAAGATAATTTTGACAATATAAAAAAGGAGTACAAGCCTATTTTG
The DNA here is from genome assembly GCA_024699735.1 of Posidonia australis. NCBI lineage: Eukaryota > Viridiplantae > Streptophyta > Magnoliopsida > Alismatales > Posidoniaceae > Posidonia > Posidonia australis. Next base: position 26,512 of record JAMKQA010016795.1, read on the forward strand.
GAGATTATTGAAAAGCGTTGGGCTTTACACTTTGATAATCATCCTTTACTACCAGAGCATTTCTAAATCCCATAGTCTACTACAAAGAAATAAAGGAGACTCATTCCCAACTTGCTAATTTTTATAAGGTCGTATTTTGTGAATATGTAGAATGAATGTTGACGGATGGGGAGGAACATAATCAAATCAAATCATGTTAGACATAGATTCTTACAAGCAAAAACAAAAAGGAAGATTTGATAGTGAAATGACAAAGGATACAATTGTCTTGCAACAACCAATTAAATGTCGTGTTGCATTTTTTATATATATATATTCTTTACAATTTAGATATATGACTCGGTGATATTTGAGATTGACAACGTGTTTCTCTATTCATGTAATAAATTACTTAGACCTTTACGGAATACTCACACCATCACATAAAAAGATTGTCATCCACTGCCTTGGTCTTTGTTTTACCGCTTCTAATTGTGAAAGGAATTGAAGCACATTTAGTTTCGTAAGATTTAAGAAACATCAACACTATTTTACTTTTTGCTATTTTGAAACTTCAATGAAAATCATAACTGAATCATTTATCCTTTTTCTCTCTTGTGTTAATAAATCCACATCAAAAAGAGAAACCGCATGGAGTAAGAAAGAGTAGACCAACTTGCTTTCATCAACTATAATAAGCATCTCTATTAAAGATTTTAAACAAGAAGACTCAACAATAATGATGAAGGTTTTGATCTCATACATGTGGATAAACTTAATTATAGTAGTGAATGGACGACGAGCAATCGAACATACAAGGAATTGCATATCAATTTGTGTATAAGGAGGAGGGACTCACATAGACACAAGTTAATGCACCAGTTATGCTAGAAGATTGACCACCCAAGCCCAAACCAATTTAACTCCGTCAACAACACGTAGACACAAGCGTTCCCCTAGGAGTGGACTTGGACATAGATGTAGGTAACCTCGTACATATGGACATGGAATAAGTGCTAGAACATCTTCAAGGAAAGGGAAAGAACCTACGAAAGTTGATAACGATGATGATGAATTTGAAGATGAAGAATCTTACATATAAGAAAAGGATAATTAAAATCTTTAATTTTAGAGGACAACTTGAGGATCTTGATGATGATGATGATGATGAATGAGTCTCATGGAAACACAATATGATGATCATTTTGTTTATTTGTTTTTGTTATAGAATATTGACTCTTGATGGCTTCCACTTAGTTTTTTTAGTTATTGTTAGTTGTGATTGGTATTGTCTTGACTTTTGATGGTCATAATTAAGAATATCTTTATTGTTAGATTGTTATTGTTAATTGTAGAAATTGATATATCAAATTATTAATGTCTTATAAATTCTGAATATATATATAAGCATGTTAAAAGGTCTAAAAAAAGACATTTTTACTACTGCCTAGGCATCCAAGGGCCCAAGGAGCATCAGCTCATTGCCATGGTGCCTTGGCGCCACGATAACTATGGTTTCTATATGTACAGAAATGAAATAAGATAATTAAAAAGGATATATAAACTACAGCCAATAATTAAATAAGCTATATAAACTTTGGTTTCCATATTCACCAAAAGTTACATAAACTTAAGTCAATAATTAAATAAGTTATATGTAGAAAAGTCACATAATTAAATAACTTAAATCGTTAAAAAAATAACTCCTAAAAAACATCATTCCAGTTAGACAAGTGGCTAAAGCTAGATGGAATGGTTTAGGCTTTGGAATGGCTCCCAAGTCCCTTTTTAAAACATTGCGTCTTATTCAAGCAATAAACACCAGCCCATATCAGTGTCATATTTATGAAACGTTAGTGAAATATTGGATGGGAATCTAAGAAAATTTACAGAAAGTACCATGAGCAATTTGTTCTGACGCTGCAATTCCCTGCAAAGAGATTCAAGCTTTTCACGGACAGCAACAGCTGCCAGATATACACAATTTAGTAAAGATACATTCAAGAATGCAAATGCAAAGCAAAAAAAAAAATTACTTGAACAAAAATGAGGTGAAGCAAAAGCAAGATCATCTGATTGTTTAAATGGGCAGTCACATCTGATTGACATATAGGATCTTACAGACCACAAGTTCGTCTCAGAATTTGATACAACGCACCTCTAAACAATGTCTTTTTATGGTGATAAGGTGTAGAGAGGGGAGGGGGATTTCATTCTAAAAGACGGGGGTGACATGTTAAATGTGTAGAGGGGAGCTTGTGGCAAAAGGTTCGTTCTTCATGTGAGAATTTTTCTATTCCATCCTAAAGGTGGGGGTGACATGTTAAAATGTGTTTTGGCATGTCATATATCCAGTCAACCAAATTGCTGCCCAAACTTATCAAGACATATCATGAATTTCCGTATGCTGTCTAAACTCTGAACAGTTTCTATTAGATAAAAAAACCAAGTGCCCATTAGTAGTTTTTGATATATCATTGACATGCAAACTTAGAGGTAAATAGTGCAGATAATAATGAAGTTAAAACAAATAATACTTGCCTGCATCTCTTTCGGCTATAACATTCTGATACTTTAAAGCAAGTTCCCGTAATTCTTTTTCTGGCCTTATGTTGCTTTTTTTAACTTTACGTTTTGTTTCAGTTGTGTCCTAAGAAGTTGCCAAAAGAAAATTTGTGTAAGTAGAAACAGCAAATGTCAACAAAGAAGGTAATTGCCACTAAAAGTTGCTAATGTATAAGAAGGAGAAAAAGAAATAGCAAGTTAATTGGTTCAAATCTTACATAAACTATAAGGAGGAAAATGACCAAGATCGTTTGTAAGTACGTAATCCTAAACACGTAGATTTTGTAGTGGTGAAATGGAACAATAGTGGCCTTAACTTGGTCTTGACTTAATGAAGTATTACAACACTCAATTTTTTTTCCCTTCTAACTTTACTGATTAATTGTTAACATCAAACAACATAGCCTGGAATGTCATTCATCAATAGTGTGTTTTTTGTATGGTGCTAGCATAGCACTGAGTGTGTTTTTTGTATGGTCCTATCAATTTTGATAGGAATCTCATTTTCTATTCACTATCCAAAATAATGGTGTTTGTACACCTAACTTGAAATAATTTCAAAAGAAACTCATTTCCTTTACTTCTAGAGTATATAAATGCCAATCCTTTTCATTTCCCACCCCTCTCCCATAAAATTTCAACAGAATTCCTCACCCAACCCTACCTCGTCCTCCCTCTCCCCCTCCTCCTCTCCTCTTCATGTGGCTCCTCTTCCTCAACCCATCCTCCTCCTCCTCCTCCTCCTCCTCCCCCTCCCTACCCCATCCTCCTCCTCTACCTCCTCTTCCTCCCCTCCCTTTACGAATCGTCCCCTCCCCGCCATCCTCCCTGCCACCCTTCCTCCTCCACCTCCTACCCCTCCCCACCCTCCTCTTCCTCCCCTCCTCGTCGACACTATAGTGAGATCTAGCACAAGAGCGAAGGTGGTGTTCCTACCTATCCCTTGCTCCAATGTGGTGTATGTTCTCTTTGCTTCCTGGGTTCGATGTGACCAGTGTTTAGTCGATGTGATTGATGTCCCTGGCGTACTGTTGCACCAAGGTTTACGTGGAGATGGTTCTTGGGCTAGGATGGTGGCTCCTAGTAGTCATGCAGTGTTGCATGTTGATGGAGGTTTCTGATAGTGACCTCATTTCTATGTAGTTGTGACTCCTTATTTTGGATCTACAATCTCATGTTGTTGTTCTTGTATTGTTTTGGATTTGTAATAGGGAATTCTTGTTTTGGTATTGTTCTTGCTCCAAATATTATTCTGGTATAGTTCTTGTTTCTGGGGATAGAAAAAAATGTGCTCGATAAATTCCTATTGAAAAAAATGTGCTCAATAAATTCCTATTGAAAAAAATGTGCTTAACAAGTATTGACAAATATTGTTTCTGTTTCTAGGGATACAAATTCCTGTTGGATCTTGTGGTTGTGTTATACACAGTATATAATGATTATTTTTTAGATTACTTTTTTTTACATATCCAGTTGCCATTTATAATATGCATCTCAACCAAATAAAAAATATGGATTGACTACATGGATCATACATGTAACTTTCAAAATGTAGTTGATTGCACTTATACAAGGAAATATTTCGATGGCAAAACATTCTCATATCCTTCTTTTTTTTGTTCTTAGATTTATTTTTTGTTGTTAGTTTTCAATTGTTATTGTTAAGCGATCTTCCCTTTCTTGGTTATACATGAAATATGGATGAGAACTTATTATTGTTATATGAGTCCTTTGCAATAAAGTTCACTTAACTATGAAGTAAATTTATGTCTTACACTGCTTTGTATTCACTTCTAGCATTATTCCTTTGCTTTTTTTCATGCGAATTGTGATGTTGTGTATCCATTATTTTTTCATCATTGTATTACATATATATACTTATTTTAATTGTATGCTTCTCTTCTTTGAACTAGACATTGCTAAAGATGGTTAAAAAAAAAGATTGAAGGAAGGAGAAGTTATATACAAGTTAAAGTACGAAGGGTGATGAGGTGATATTAGACATTCTTTGTAAAACTGTCAAAGAGGGAATAAGAAAAAGAAGATTGGGAAGCCAATCTTCCAAAAGTTACTCAAGAGTTGAACGAGGAAAAAGAAATATATAAGGATATTGGATTAACTCAAGAACAAAAAAAACAAAAAACAGATCAAATGCATGAAAATATCATGAATTCTATATGACATCGTCAATAATTATAATTTATTTTTAAGAACTTGTAATATTATTTGAATTTTTGTATACTTAAAATTTATATTTTGAAATTGAATGTTTGATTGAGTTTTAAGTTAACAATTATGAGATTAACAATGTATGTTTTCCTTTAAAATTTGTTGATAAACACAAATACCTATATTTCAGTTTCCTTTGCTTACCTAAACAGACACAAACAGCGACAAACTTAGTCAAACTTTTTAATTCCTGTTAATTCTTGTTGACTCTAGAATTCCATTTTTAATCAAATTTTGTGGACAAATAGACCCTAGATGCTTTTTTTGATTGATTCTTGCCATCAAGATTTGCTAAAAAAAGGCTCTTCCTACTATTAGATCATACGTATTTAACTTAATTCACCACATTAGCAATGTAATTTTAAACCTTCCTTTAACTATTTAAACTGCATATCAATAAATTATTTCTCTCCTCCTTAAAAGTGAATTAACAGGTCATTCTTGCACGACTAAAGTACCTAAGATGCTGCCTCATTATCTAAGGTTGTGCCACCTCCTTCCTATCCCAAAAACATTGGCTTCTTAGTTTATTCTTAATGTATTTCCAGTTATACCTCTCAACATCGTCATTCTTGTTATACTAATTCTCGAAATAGTTCAGCTCTTGTATGGATTTGTAGGAAGGGGGTGATCCTAGGTGTGTGAAGGGGATGTGTTTGTTCACAAAAATGGATTCGTCATCAAGTCAAGGGGTGTGGACGCACCTGTACGAATTCGGGGAAGGCAGCAAGGTTGAGATGAAAAAAATTGTATCCAAACAAGGATGGATGTAAACTCAAGAGACCCATCATGTAGGGATAATCATCCAGGTCTTATTGTGAAACAAAAAAGGGTGCCCCACCTACCGGCTGGAAGCTTCATCTGTCGTTGCTGGGTTTGTTAAATTTTTCTTTTTAATTTTATTATATTTTATCACTAAAATCCAAGATGCACCTCTTCATTCTGCCTATCCAAATGTAGATTTTATGAGAACAGCTTTTTACCAGTTCTATCCTCTTTTGAATATCCCAAGTCCCAAATACTTGGAGCTATCATTCCAGCACCTGTTGACAATCTAACATCATACACCTGTTTCCATTCTTATTTTAAATAAATTTAGCATACCATTACATTCTAAGGTATCTCTCCACAGTACCAAAGATAATTAATATAAAGTCTAGATCCATCAAATAAAGCTACAGCAGTAGCACTGTGGCATATCAATATATCATACACCATTAGATGCATTCATTCAGTTTCTTTAACAATGTCATCCATTATTAGACAGAATAAGTAGTAAAGACATAATGTTGATCCTTGAGGTAAACTTATCTTCTTGTTTTTTTAAAAAGCAAAGTAAATATTTATTAAGAATTCTTTTCTCTCTTTTCAAACCAAGTGACTACAGGATATTATAATTCGACAATGGTTTTGAATTTTATAATTAATATTTATCCAAATAACAATTTGATAAAGTCATACATAGATATGTGGCGCCAATGATACATTGCTTAAAGGCCATCATTTCTGCTCAAAACAAAGACAAGCAATAAAAAACAACCTCAAACTATGGATTGGATTCAACATTGTGATAAGCTAGCAGCTTATCTGGAATTCTCAATTGCCAAAAGGAAGATGTTTATGAAAGACCAATTTAGTGGAATTCATAAATAAAGATTTCGATGTAAGCATTTTCAGAACTAAATTTAGCCAAGGGATTGCAGAATGATATTACTAGTTTCTTATTTTTCGAGCATTCTGGTTCTGCCGTAGATTTGTCAACTACTAGAGAAGTATGTAATTCCAAACAACCTTCAGTCTCTGCAAGGTAAAAGAGAAGGGATAAATTAGTTTATACTAGACTAGATCTAGTATGAGTAATAGATAAACTTCATAAAGATTTTAAAACCGGTTTATTCATATTATACATGTTGCTCTTGTTCGAACACATCACAAAATTCACTCAAATATCTACTCTGCTAGGTAAATAGGACAATCGCTTGAAAATTGCATTGAGGCATCAGGCCTTCCATCTCGATGGTTCTTCCTATGATGATCTGTTTTTTAAGCCTTCGATGGGATTAAAGAATTCAATACACAATTGATGACCTAATGAGGTACAGAAGAATGGATTCATCACCGAATCTTACAACTCAAACTAGCAACAAACAACAAAAGCAAGGCATAGTCATAAAGACATTTTTTTACAGTTTCAGCTTAAAACAGGAAAAACACCATTACCTCCTCGGTCGGAATCCCCTCTAGCAGCAGAACCAGTAGGGGACTCCTCCACCGATCTCTCCCCTACCAGCACTCCCCCCTTCGACACCTCCTCCTCCCCAGCGATCTCATCGTCGGAGGGCAATGCGTGCTCCGATCGCTCGATCTCGAGCAGCGCGTCCTTATAACCGGTATGGGAAAGGGAGGAGGAGGCTCCGACGACAGCGGCGTCGGTGGAGCCCTCGACGAAGCCGTCAGGCAGGGAGTCGACCTCCGGGAGCCGATTCGCCTGTGAGGTTTCCATTTGTCGGGCGAGAAGAGGAGGACGAGAAGGAAAAGAGAGGGGTTTGTCGTCGCCGCCACCAGGCACGGGCGGAGTGGGGTGGGTGATGGTGGTGTGTGTTTTTCTGGATCACTTCAGGTTTGAAGCGGGAGGGCGGTGGGGCATGGCCGCATGGGCTTTTATCGTGGGCTGAGAGGGCGGCGATGGTAATGTGATGCGACCGCGTCATCTGGGGTTAATTTCTGATTTGGAAGAATAGTAACCCACTTTGGTCTCCTCGGGGAAGACTTGCATGATACAAGAACCCACGTATGATCTAGCCTTTCCTTTTGCATCTTGCACCATCCAATGGTTCAGATACTTTCGAATCCAATTTGGTGTCCTAGACTTTACTTTCGGAGAATAAGATGTTAGAAACAATGACATTATTATTATTATAAATATGATTAAAGTATCTGTTAAACATAACATATTGAAGTAGAAAACCTAGAACAAGGCATAGCAACAAATATGTACATGAATTGAGACAATATAAGCACAAATGGAAAGGTTTGATACATGTAATCCGATTGAATTGTTCTTGAAAATAACTAGTTTTAGGGAAGCATGTGTCCTTATATTCCTGATACACAACGACAATCTCCTCTTACAATAAAACAAGCAAAGCTGGCACGCAAACAAATTGTTCTCATGAAGTCACAAAAAAAGGAAAAAATTTCTTAAATAACTACGATATTATCTTACAAAGTTGCAACTACCAACTAATAGTCATATTGATTTACTTATAATTATAGATCTTATCATTCATATATTTGAATTAAATATCAAGATTGAAAGTTTATGATATCCATAAAAATCTATGGATATCTTACTCTCCCATAAAAGAAATAAATTCATTACCTTTTTTATGTTGTACTTTTGCTGGTAGACACTGAAGAAGTTTAAGCCACAATGATGATGAAGGTTAGAAATACAATTAGAAGGACGAACTTGAAGTTTGTGTTGTGGAAAATGCGTTTAGCTGGTTATTCTTCTGTTGGGAAAAAGAAAACTAACCATCCCACTAAAGCCCTTATGTGCACTGTCATACACTCGCAAGTTCAAACTCCTTGGCATATTTCATTATTTAGGAAGTACTCAATGAGTTATTGACAAATGCAGTCAAATCACGTGATTAGAAATCATAATAATACAACCGGAGCGCTCACTAGGGAAAAGAAAACAATGTTGTTGGTGGTTGGAAACAAAGCTCCAAAAACAAAACAAACAACATTGCATACCTTCTGTTATACTAACAACAATTATACAAATAAATGTATCCTCTGCAGACTCATCACCCAACAAATCTTGCAAATGCAATACCAGTGTTAACATAACACCACACCTTCCTACTATCCACCATATACACCCAAACAATCCTCATATGGCAAATAAACAGCACCCTTGAAAATCCCTAGAGAAGAGAAATCAAAGCCAGAAGATCATGGGAAGAAGTAGCTTGCATGGTTTCATTCTACATTAATGTCAATTTATCAGTTGAGATCTTTGGTTATCTGAACCCCATTTTATCGCCTCTGCAACGGCACGTTGACGATTCACTGAATTCTCCTCTTCCATGTTTGTTTCAATGGGTGTGGAAGGGTTTTCAGGAGGGACCGGAACTGCTTCAGAAGTAGCCTTCTGTGCACTAGGTGGACCTGTTGAAAGAAAGCTTAGGGCCATGACAACATCAGTCATCAATGGACGGACCATTGGCTCCTCTTGGAGGCACATGGCAGCAACAGCAATGGCTTGATTCAATTCTTTGACTGGGTAGTTCCCTTCAAGTAGCGGATCTGCTAGCTCAGGAAACCTTTTTTGGTCTTTCAACATAGGTTGTGCCTGTTCATTGCAATATTATTGAACTCTAGAAAAATGGGCATCACATGGAGTTAAGAAATCGAATGTAGAATTTTGAGTGTTCAGGCATGAAGTATCTTGCATGTCGTTGCATACCACACTAAAGTGCATATGCTTCAGAAAAGTAGGGATACAATTGTTATTTGATAACATCAGATTAGTACTTCTGCTTATTTCAGGATGGTATCAAATGATTTTAGTTTAATAATTATCGTCCATTTTTTAAACTAAACCCGTGCATCAACCATAGATGCAACCGTGACATAGCAATGAACAAGATCAGAATAAATTTCAGCAAGGTTTTCTTAAAATCTTAGTTTCTATATTTTCGTCCCAAAAGGCCAAAATCTATGTTCTCTGATGATTAGATGGATTAAAAGGTTAAAAAAAATTGCAATTAAATTATGCATATTCATGATTTTGCTTTTCATACCCAAGAAATCATATTCTGTTCATTCGCTGATCTTGTAGTGTCAATTGCTCTTTTACCAGTGATTAGCTCCAACAGCACAACACCAAAACTGTAAACATCGGACTTTAGAGTGAGCTGACCAGTTCTTGCATATTCAGGTGCACAATATCCATATGTTCCCATTACCCTTGAGGAAACATTCACCTTATCTTCGCCAGGACCCAACTTAGCTAGTCCAAAGTCTGATAGCTTTGGATTGAAGTCTTCATCAAGTAAAATATTGGATGATTTGAGATCTCGGTAAATTACAGGTGGATTTGCTTTCTCATGCAGATACTCCAAACCTTCAGCAGCACCAGTAGCTATTGTTATTCTAGTACGCCAACTTAGAGGTTTCTGTTCTGGTGTCAGATCTGTATTAAATAAATGCAACAGCACTTGGTCAGCCTGATGCCACCAATATCATTTCCAAATGGAAACGTTTAAAAGTTTCAGTACAAGAAAGGGCAGGGTCAATAGATTAACTAATTACAACCTATCACAATATTTTGTGTAGGTAACTAAAATTAACATATTTTGTAAATACACTATAATTTGTTTTCCCTTTCACCACTGTTGATGTGGAGTATGAAATTTTGTCTTCATCAGGTCATTACTACAAAAAGAACCATAATTACCTATTATAAGGAATTCATCCTTTTTCACAATAATCATGTCCCAAACGGGAGTTTCCCAAGATCTTTTTTCCAATTTTTTGTAAAACAGATGGAAATGACACTAAAAAGACAACATTTCAGATGCCTGATTCCTACTGTGAGATTAAATTTCAGATAGATGCAACATTTGTGGATTACTGAGAATTATCACATCATATTGTAAAGCGTTCATCCATGAAGCAAACACTTTGGGGATATGTCCTCTGAGCCTCAGAAACCCCAAGCCTAAAAGACCATGTTTCATTAATAAAATCTTATCCTGTTACCTAATTTATAATCCAACTTAAATAAAACAATGAATCCAATTTTAGCCAAGAAGAGGAAAAGAACTAGAAGAACGCTGTGCGATAAACAAAATGCAAATAGTAATTCCAGTGGAAAAAAACTGCAAAAGTTAATGCTAAAGTTCATGGTTGGGATTATCATACCAAGAAGATGATCTTCTAGGGAGCCCAATGGCATAAATTCGTACACCAATAGTCTCTGATCACCATCAGCACAATATCCAATAAGATTTACAAGATTAGGGTGATGAAGAAGACTGAGCATCAAAACCTCCACAAGGAACTCTCTGTTGCCTTGCAGCCCATTTCTATCCAGTTGCTTAACTGCCACGACCTGAAATAATTAACACTAACATTCAGTAGTTGCTCCAGAAGAGAAGACAGAAGCTAGAAGTCTCCAGACAAAGTACAATAAAGAAGAGACGATACACGAATCTCCCAATTTTACCTGCCCAGTATTCTCAAAACAACCTTTATATACTCTTCCAAACCCCCCTTCACCTAATAGGCACTCTGGTCGGAAATTCTTGGTAGCTGATGCTAACTCACGGAATGTGAAAGTCTGTGCTGCAATGTTTCCATTGCCTGTATCTGTTTTGGTGTCTGCTTCAGATGAACCCTTCAGTGCAGATTTATCTGCATGGACGAGGTGTTAGTGTAAGAAACTGCCTACTAAAAGTTGATAGAAAAGAAAATCTCCTACCAGCTTCAGAAAGTTGCTGAAATAATTCATGAAACAGTTAGTTGTTGACACCTACATGAAATGTGTAAACACATATTTGTTGAAGTTACAACTTAGTATGTTAAGTGTCCTAGCTAGTTGTAGCTTGAGATAAATATGTTCCTATAAATGTTTGCTAGCCAGAGAAAAAAGGAAGAAGAAATGCCAAACCAAAAAATTTATACCAAGCAAACAGAGGGAAGGGGGAACAGAGGCAAGTATAAACAAAAGGAAGAGGATATAATAATATATAGAACACAAAAGTTACTGCTAGAGTCCAGTCAATAAGTAAATTTTACTTAAAAAAACTCACAAAAAGTATGATTATATGTTTCCTTTGTAAATGGGTAGTCAATGAAGACCACCGGAAGGGGAAGGAAAGGGTAACGGTCGTACATTATCTTTCTCCACCTTAGAAATGGTCAAACATTGAAGACATCCGACTGACAATGGAGAACCGTTAAAGGAGGGCGGAGGAGTGGTGAAGGGACATGCTCTTCTATAAAAAGAGGAGAATATCAAGAGAATGGGACATAAAGAAAAACATACCTTGATATTTCTTCTCCTTCACCACTCGCCGGAGTCCTAAATCGCTCACCAAGTTTTTCTCCTTCTCGCCGGTGCGCAACCAACACTGGTATCTGAGCCTCGCTGCCTGCCCGCGTCGCCACCACCGTCTGCACCTCCACCTCCGTGCAAAATCCCCCAACTCCCCGCACCCGTAGGCCCGCCTCAGCAGCGCGCCCCGCACCCCCCGGTCTCCGCACCTGTCGACCTGCTACTGGACATGGAAATCGGGCCGAGCCGAACCCGGAAAAAGATTACGTGGGTCGGACCTGACAAGGCCCATCGTGGACCGTTGGCCGTGCCGGACCTAACAAGCAGGCTCGCCAAGGTCCGTGGAATAGGTCCATTTTGGCTCACGAAACTCCCTGGGCCGGGCTGGACTGGCCCGTGAACAGTAAATTTAAAATTTAAAAAAAAACGGGCTGGGCCCAGCGGCCTGCCCGTTTAAAAAAAAAAAAACAAACGGGCCGGGCCCAGCGGTCCGCCTATAAAAAAATAAAAATAAAATAAAGGACCGGGCCGAGCCCGATCCGTATAAAAAAAAAAAATTTTAAAAACTGCAACGGTCCAAAGGACCGTTGCAATCCAGCCATTGTTGCAACGGCTGGAAATGTAAATTATGGTCGTTGCATTTGCAATGGCCACTTTGATTTATTTTTTTTTTATATTTTTTTTAAATCAAAATTTTTAACCTATAAATATCCCCTTAAACCATTCATTTTTCATCACAACTCAATCTTCTCTTCTACAACTTTCTCAACTACAAATTTCTCCTAATTTTCAAAAGAGGATTTTCAAATGAAGATTTCACTTTGGCTTTGATTTTGCCCCGTCTTCTGCTCTCCAGACTCCAATCTCCACGCGACAGTAGCTGAGCCAGCAACATTAAAATTTCTTTACTTCTAAACCCTCCAAATTCTTTACTTCTAATCCCTCCATTTTTGGGTTTTGTTTTTGTAGGTTAAGGGTTTTATTATTTAATATTCATTTTTTAATATTAAAATGAAAAATATTGATAATGTTGGTAGCTATAACTATATCCCTAATATGGAGTCAGATCAGCTTCAAAGTACCCTAACAAATACTTCACAGTCCAAAGCCACAAAAAAACCTAGGAAACAAAATTCTTGGATTTGGGAGCATGTTACATTAGACCCTTTAGATCAAACTAGGTGTTACTGTAATTATTGTAATACCACATACACATGTCCTAGGAGAGAGAGTGTAGGTCACATATCTAGACATTTACAAAAATGTATATTCAAACATAATAAAAATGAAAACACAGATTTAAAACAATAAAAAATACAAGTAGGATCTAGTGGTATAATTAATTGGAAATATAATACAGAAGAAGTTAAGGAAGGAATAACTAAATTTATAGTACAAGACAAATAACCATTTTCTTTTTCTGAAAATAAA
>JAMKQA010016796.1:0-14998 GCA_024699735.1 Posidonia australis
GGTGGAGAAGATTGTGTTGTGGCGTGGCAGAGTGACTCGAGAGTCGCAATGTCCATGTAATTGAGGAGGAAGGTTGGGGAGTAGTGGTTAGCAAGGACGAAATGGTAGTAGAAGACGTGGAGGAGAGTCAGAGGCCTGGTGGTAGACAATGATCTCGCGCGTGACCTAGCGGTGGATTGCGGGGTCGGGTTGGTTGGAGGGTTAGATGAGCTTGAGGGCGAAGGTGGTCGAGGGGCTTTGGCAGTGGTAGACCTTGTAGATTGTGGAGGACGGGGTAGTGAGAGGAGGAGGAATGGGTAAGAAGATGGAAGGGGACTTGGGGAGGACAGGGCAATGAGAGGAGGATGGGGTACAATATCGCTGTACATTGTCTCCAACTTAGGTGGACTCTCACTCCAATGGTGTGCTACCCCATATCATATACCTTCAGCCAACAGTGTCCATATCTAAGTTCAGGCATATTTGGCAATCGAAGATCCTAAAATTTGTGTACGGTAAAAGCAACTCACTCCAGAATATCAAACTCAAGTATCATTAGACATTGACAACTACAACTCCAAGACAACAACTAAAAAAAAAAAAATCAGTACAGATATGCGCACCTTGCAGGACATGATCTTCGGGCCCGATGGAGGAATCTCCGCAGACGTCGCAGACGACCCTGCCATGGATCTCCCCCGTCCAAGCTTCCACCTCCATCCCATGGTTGAGCAACGTGATCGCCATCACAATCCACCACCAACACCTTGCCGTGGGTGGCATGATGGTGTGTCGATTGGTATCCGGTCGATCCGCCGACGCCGAAAGCTGTGGTTGTAGAATATCAATTGCCTTTTCCTTGTCTCTCCTTTTCTTGGAAAATTTTCTTAGAAATGTCCTATGTTTCAGCAAAATCTAATATTAATACCTAAAGTTTAAAAAAATATCATTTTGATATCTAAGGTTTACAAAATAATCAAAATCATTAACACTATCAAATTTTAAACTCGAGTCATCATTATGTCCTTGTAAGAAAAGAAAAGCACCATTTTGATACTAGAGAATGGAGGGATATTGTTGTCTTAAACTATCATTTATGTAGTCACATGAGATCATGTAATAGACTGTGTACTAAAGGAAGACTATGCTCTTCTAATGTTGTAAACTTTGAAAAACTAAAATGATACTATTTAAACCTTGGACACTAAGATAAAATTTTGCTCAAATCTTAGGCCATTATTAAGTAAATTTTTCATTTTTCCCCCTCATCTCTTCTTTACTTTTCTTTTCCTTTTGTTTCCTTAGGTTGATTGGGTCATAGTAACACTTCTGTGTGCAAAACAAATATAATACTCACTATCATGGGCCCAATATATTATTACAAAGTCAAGTATTGAAATGGTTTTAAGCTAAACCCCTTTTGCACCATTTATAAGCATATGAATGATGCTCTATTGTCACACGCTTAATGATGAATTTAGAGTTAGAATTAATGTCTTTGACGGCAACTTAGGGTGCATTTGGCAACCCTGGATTAAGAACTTCTCTACCCTAGATCCATGATTGGAGTGAATGCTTATAATCAAATAACAAAATGAGAATTCTCTCCAAAACAAATTCCATAGGATCAAACTTCTTCATTGAATGTAAGAAGTTGGTAGCTAAGAAGCAGATGAGAGTTGCTTCCTCTCATGAATCGGTTGCTCCTTGGTTGAGAAGACAATAATGCCCTTATATTGATTTGAAAAAAACATGAAATGTCCTTGAATAATTACAACCTCTACCACCCAACAATGCATCATCCCCTTCATCTCAACTCCCTCATTGTGCTTCTCTTTACTCTTCCAACTTCCCACCACCAAACCCTAATTCAATTGATCTGAGGGGGCACTATGGCAAGAACGAAGAAGAATGAGGCGACTATTTGCTCGAAGAAGGCGATAGAAGGCTTCAATCGTTGGTACCCACAATTCCTATCAACCAAGAAGAAGGTAACAACATATAATGGGTCTAATATTTGCTTTTCTACTAGGGTTTGCGTTGGAGCTGAGGACATAAATGGAAATCACCAATAGGAGTGGTGGTGAAGAAGCCAACAAACCCAAACAACCTCCACAGGAGAAGAAGAATTGTAACTATAGTAGAATCTGCAACTGCAATGGGGGTGTAGCTGATTGTTCTGTATTAGGGAGCTAGAGCCACATGTTCCCAAACACGAGCTTAGCTTGTTGGTTGGAGAATCCATGGTGGTATGATATTGATGTTGTTGATCCACTCCATCAGAATAAAAGTTTCGCTTTCAATGATAATGATAAGGTCTAGAATTCTAGTGGTTACTACAAGTCGTTATCTTAGCTGGATTGCCTGGATCTTAGTTAAAGTTACTGAACTACATGGTAGTTGCTCAATCAAGAACATCACATAATTACCAAGGTGGGCATGGGTTGCCGCAACAATACATGACTTATCCTCTCTGAGATAAGTACTTGTATTAACATTTATTGTTGTCATACCTTCAAATGGAAGCTCCCATGGTTTAGACTTATCTTTCTAGGATGATTTCGGAGGAGGTTGCTTAAGGATACTCTAGTTCTTCATTCATGCTCTTCTAGATGAGCTATAGATAGAGATATTTTCTCCATACATTACATACCATCCCTATTGTCCAAATTTCTTAATGTCTGGTGAATAATTTCACAGCGGGTAAATGAATCATGTTTGATACTTTTCTTTTTGTTGACCTAGACATATATGTCCTTAATGGCATGGTTGTCAAGTTTTGTGGGAGAGGAGTTTCAATGATATTTAAATTTTTTTAAAAGAAAATTCATATTGTACCAACCCCCAAGTTGCTATTACTCAAACCTAGCTATATGTCCATTTTTTATCTTTTTATTTCAATTGCAATTATGCTAATTACACAGCTAAGTCTAAGTACACTCAACAAAATAAATAACTAAAATAAAGCTAAACTATTAACTCACCAGAATCCCTGATGTGTGGTAGCATGACTTCTCCTATATGCACTAGCTAAAAATCAATTCTTATCCCTGCACTTGCCAAAAACAGAAATCAAAAGTGCATGTTAGTGACCACTCCAAACGGTCACCCAGCACACACCCCACTTAAACAACCTGGCACACCACGTCAAAGAAGTAGGCATAATCACACTAGGAGCAAATAAGCACAGGCATCTCACCTAGATGTCGTAACACCAAACCCAGGTAATCCACTATTGCCTAGTAGACAGCAAAACCTCAAAACCATGCTATTAAAATCATTCTTTTCTTTTCCTTTTAAAACCATATGCAAGCTCTTTTAAAATCCTTTATGCAAGTTCGAGATGGCCAATCATGCCAAATCAAGTCCAAAATCACACCAAACACACCGCCTAATCTCACATACTCTTTGTGCATATCAAACAACCAACGGTAACTGAACACTCTCTATAGCATCCAAAACACCCACAATAGCAACACACAAAAGCACCAAACAAGCATAGAGCCTCTGCTCTGCACAACACGGTCCCATCTAGACTAGAGGAACACACCAACACCTTAGAACCACTGCTCCAAAATAAGACGCCACACAAGCACAACACCTTGGCCTCTTCTAGGCCAAAACCATGGAGTCACTGCTGCAAAATACAACACCACATAGGTGTAACATCACGGTCTCCTCTAGACCAAAGCTTGATTTCCTGAATGAGGGCTTAGCAAAACCACAAGTCAAATAACCTGTCATGTTGTCTGGTGCCAAGCAGCCAACACCGGCCATAAGTAGTCCACTAAGGAACTACCACAACATCTACACTGTTATAGACAACCACCTTGTGGATGAGTCTACCTGTTCCATAGTCCCACCACTTGCAGGACCCTCAAAAGTTAACCCCACTTGGGAAAGTTGCTCACTCCACCTGGGCAAGCTGTCCTCTCTCAAGAAAAACCAAAAGGTATGCCCTCTAGATGTTCTAGCTCAGTACTCCAAACCACAAAAGCCTCCTCACTCTTAGGCTCAACCAACACCCACAAGTCTTGGTACCCGGACTATAGGGTGTATCATGTAGCTATTCAAAGGTTTCATACCTCCTAGGTCCGTTGTCGCGATATACTAGGTCCAAATAGTACCCTAGGTCTTAGGCACCCTAAACAAGCGAAGTGTCATATCTCCAAGTCTTGATGGCACCTCCACCCATGAACCTCAGCCTCGGCCTTGTGAATGATGATCTAGGAGTATTATACTTCCAAGATCCAACAAATACTTGCCTGTAGCCTCTTGGTCTCCAACCGTAGCCTAGGTGACGTGCTCGACCACCCAGGAATGCAGCCTACATCCCTTGGTCGAGACAACACGACCCTTCAATGTAACGGTTCACCACAAACAGAAAACACCAAAAAGCTTGCTTTAAAACCATTTGCAAACCTATGCACATTCTCTTTCCATAATCCCTTTGGAAAACTATTTCGAAAACTATTTAAAATCACAGACTCCCAAAATTCTACTCAAAACAGAGGCAACAACTCCATCTGGGATAAGGATTACCCAGAAGGAACCACACAACACGCGGACCTCACCCTAAGCAGGCAGCTCACAACCTTAGAGGTATTTTCCCTCCCTAATGTCGACGGGCGCTAAGGTATCTTGGTCTCACAAAACAATGCCCATAAGTAAGTTCTGGAGCTAGAGTATAAGACGCCTACTAGCTGGTGACCTTCAAGAGCATAGCTAAATCAGTGTCAAACATCACATGAAACTACATTGAGAACTCTAAGTTCTAGTGTTAAGGTGTAAGACGCCTACTAGCTCATGTCCCTTGGGAGCATAGCTAGATCAATGTCAAACACCCATACAGTGCCATCGAATATCTCATTTAGTACACCACACATAGAACCCAACCAATATCTAGTTCTAGGGATAAGTCATGATCCCTAATATCCACTCTAAACCATTAAAATGAGAGATTTAGTATTTTTAAGTTATATAATCTTTTATTCCAACCATGTCCTTAGTGGGATCTTGCTAATTCATTTTAGGTAAATCCTACAATTATTCTAATGATTATCCTAATCAATTATGTCATCATAATTATCTCCACAAGATTTATATATATATATATATATATATATATATATTAATCGAAACATAAAACACCTAAGAAAAGGGGTCCAAGCCTAATTCGACAAATTGTTTTTGAATGGTTGACCAGGTTAGGGACCCCAATTTGGTATACCGAAACATTTTGGTATACCAAAAATTGGGTCCAAAGCAAACTAAAGACTAGAATCGGCATACAGAATCAAGCGACAATAGGCCACCCAAAAATGGGACCCAAACCCTATAAACACCACACCAAACCAAGCATGCAATATATCAAAATAGAGATCTCAAGATAATCTTCCATTTGGGACAAGAAACACAAAGATTTGTTGAACAGATCCTAAGAAATCACCAAAAGACCACATAGGACACTATTCAACCTAAACCATAAATATGGCCATTAATGTCACAAAAACCACCATAAATGCTACAAAAATCTATCAAGCCATGCCCACGCTATCATGCACATAGGAATCCAATTTAGGAAATAAGGAGAGCCTATGGGGTGTGTACCTATCACGAAAGGTGTGACGGCGATGAACGGCGAATAGTGGCGCAAACTCTCCTCCTTCGACTACTCCTCCATGCCTCCCCCTCCTCCTGGTGACGATGGTGGTGTGACAACAAACGGTAGCGGGCTCTTCCTCCTCTCTTGGCCATCTTTCTCTCCCCCTCACCGTCAACCCTCTCAACTCTCTCTCTCCCCCCACTCATGATAAGGAAGAAGAAGAATAATAAGAAAAGGATGGCAAGGAGGGAAGGGGAAAAGAAAAGAAAGAAAGAAAGGAAAGGAAAGGAAAGAAACGAGGGGAAGGAGAGAGCCGCAAGCACAAAACCAAAAGAAAGGGGGGAAAGGAGAGAGCCGCAAACACGAAACCAAACCACTTGACAACTACCCATTCACGTGGCTCATGCAAACCGAGATCAACCACTAGAGCACGCTAGCAAACCTCCACAGCTTAGAGTAAACCCTCAAGACTTTCATGAGGGTCAATACAACCACTCAATCATACAACACCAAAAGCCAAACATCCCTTATCCAGGCATAAGACATCGCTAAGAACGCACCTAACATTGGACGTTAGAGCTTCCAATGTCCAATACACCAGAATTCCACATTAAATACCTGGCCAAAACACCACTTCCAAATCTAGGTCATTACACACATATACCTTTATATCTTCTGGTTTTGCTTATTTTACAAACAATATTTGATCCTTTTACACATGTTACACTTCCTCTTTCAAATTCGATGAGTCCATGACTAGATTTGGTCATCTTAATTCGAAATTTGATGACTATAATTATACGACATGTAATTGTACAATTCTATAAAGTTCAACTATAAGTACTTAGTTATATAAAAAATTGTGTAAAAAATAGATTTAAGAAAGAAAGTTAAAAGGAATCAAGAACTAACCAACAAGGCAACAACAAGTAATTGGGCTTTGGAGTTGAGGCTTCCTACCAAATTCACTCCAAACATCAGCTTTTGACTTTCTTTTCGTTTGTCAAAACCAGCAAAAGCTCGTTTATTGTCCTTATTGTCATATGTAGTATTTACAATTTGTGCCATCAAACACAAAACCCCCTCCCCTAAACCTTCTTTGAGCCTTAACTCCTCGCTAGTGGATTCTCCTCCCTTTGTGGTGATTCTCCTTCCTTGTCCAGTGGCACTCCTCTTTGGACGATGAGAACGAGATTACAATCAATGAGTTGGATCTCTCCTCCAATGTGCTCATTCCCTCTCTTCTCATATCCTCTTTTCATCTCTCTTCCATCTAACCTTAACCCTGATCTGAAGATGATAATGTTGGTTTTAGTGATTGGGATTCTTGGCATCTGCTCTTCCCATTTGTCAAAACAAGCAAGAGGTATTTCAACTTTTTTTGTTGATGTTGGATATGAGGCTTTTTGGTTCTTTTTTTTGGTGTTTGGGCTAGTGATCGATACTATCAAAGGAATGGGGTTTTAGGTGGTCAGTTTGGAACTGTAATGAGCCTATCGAAGGAACTATTCCCAACTTCAATTTTGTTTAGAAATTGAAGAAAATGTCTTGTAATTGTGATGAGCTTGGTTTCAATTCTGCCTTTTCCATTTAATTTTGTGTGTAGACACCTCGATTTCGAAGCTACTTGCTAGCAGACTCTTCAGGAAGAGCTTGCTCCAATTGCAATAATGCATTACCTAAAACCAAAACTGATCCTAGCATCCCAAACCAACCTAAGACCATAAACCTGTCCAAAACCAACAACCTTAGACACCCAAGTCCATTTGGTGCTCAAACATTTAGGGAAATAGGCCCAAAATTCATGCAACAAGCTCCACATAGGTCAACCACGGCTCACTACCATGGATTACCACTACAAATAGCCATCACGTTTTGCCGTTGTGGATCACTTACACGAATGCCCTGTGTGAGTAGTTGTTGTTGAAGAATCGATTCATCCAATTACCTTTAGCCCATTGGTTCCTTGCTTCTCATTGGCTCGCATGGATCTAAGCATGTCCCTTGGTATGCCTTGACCATCATACCCACACGCTTCAAGTCTTGGTTCCCGCCGGCATGGTCACATTGTGCTTTAAAATTCAAGTGGAGGAATGTGATTCAAAATAAGAAGAGTGATTGTTCTTGTTGCTATCATTTTTGCTCATGTTATTGCTTTAGTTTGGGAACATATATTCTTAAGTTCTTTTTTGGTAGTAGATTGAATGGCCAGAGTATTGTTTGACTCAGTGAGTTCATTCTTTTTCATCTCTAAGTCATTTGTGGTAGAGATATGGAATAGGCCAACTAGGTTGGCTTTTCACCTCAATGTGGTAACTTCGTTAAGGGAGCACCATCTAGCGTGGAGATATCTACAATCAGTCAACATCAAGATGGGTGATAAAGAATTCAAGGTTAGTTTGATAGTAATAGATATGTAGGAGTACGATGTTATATTAGGCATGTGACAAGAAGAGGGTATTGGTGGAATGTCTAGGGTAGGGTTAGTGCAGGGTGAAGGTGTAAGACTGAGTGAGCTGAAACAGGTGATCTCTGCAATAAAGGCCTACCACTCTCTAGCAAAAGGCTACGTGGGGTATTTGACTAGTGTCATTGTATTTTCCTTGCCGACTATAGGAGTGTAGGATATACCAATTGTTTGCAAGTACCTTGATGTCATTCCTAAGGATTTAACTGGTATGGCACCACATGGGGAGGGTGAGTTTCAAATTGAATTGGTGCTAGGGTTAGGTCCTATTTCGAAGGCTCCTTATAGAATGACACCCACTGAATTGCCAAAGCTTAGGAACTACTTGCAAGAGTTACTAGACAAGAGGTTCATCAGGCCAAGTGTGTCACCTAAGTGTGCGCCTATCTTGTTCATCAAGAAGAAGAATGATTCACTCCAACTGTGTATAAATTATCGGATGTTAAACTATATAATTGTGAAGAACAAGTACTCATTGCCCAGAATAGATGATTTGTTTGACCAGCTACAAGGAACCTTAGTCTTTTCCAAGATTGATTTGAGGTCACGCTATTACCATCTCAGGTTCCAAGAATCAGATGTGCACAAGATGGCATTTCAAACATAGTATGGCCATTACTAGTTCCTAGCCATGCCATATGGATTGACAAATGCACTGACTGCATTTATGGATATGATGAATAGGGTGTTCAGGCTCTACCTAGATTAGTTCGTGGTAGTATTCATGGATGATGTGCTAGTTTACTCTCCTTGGCCACATCCTTTCAGGAGAGGATATTATAGATATGGATTTGGGGGTTGATTTAGATGTCGACGTGTCCACTCACGTTAACACGTTTTGTTGTGATCACCACTTGTCCTTTGCTTTTATAAGTTGATAAGATGCCTTGTAGGAGTGTGGTTATTGTGACAAATGTGGGCTCTTCGGTTCACTAGGTTGCGGCAGGATGCTACCCAACGACTTTCCTTGCGCTATGTGTGTTTCCTTCCCTTCAAAATAAACAAGAAAATAAAGATCTAGATTAGTCTAAGTGTAGTAAACAATACCGAAATAAACAACAAACAACATGGATAAATACAAACAAAATACTGACTGAGGGTTGTCCCCGCATGCATATATCATCAACTATATCATGTCATGTAATAATTTATGTAAAAATAAAATGAATGATTGAAACAATACTCCCTTCACCCTCATGCGCTGTGGAGTAGATGAAGGAAGTGGAGGCAGACAGAGTTCCGGAGATGCTTCGGCTCTTTGGGAGGACTGGATCTTTGGGATCTAAGTCTCTATGTTGATATTTTAACAGAGTGGGGCTAAGGATCAGGAATCTCTCAGGGTTTCTCTCCTTTTCTTAGAGCCTCTAGGTTTTCTAACTGACTATTAGGGTTTTGAGAGTGCCTCCCCTCAAACTCTTGACCTAAGGGTCTATTTATAGAAGGCTTTCGGATGTCCTATCTTGTAGGAGGATCAAGAGTAATATCTAGATATCAATAAAATATCTAAGATTAAATTTTTAAAAATAAAAAATCAATTCTTTTATCTAGATATTAATCTAAATCCAAATTCAATTTTTCAATCAGATATTAAAATCTCAACATATCCTATCACAAATTTAAGATTTTTCATAATGAAAAGATATATTTAGAACATATTTGAAGTTCAAACAATGCTTTAAAAACAATATCTTCTAAACAAGGCAACTAATTTCATGGATATTTTTGACCTAGTCTTAATTTGTAATTACTTGGATATCTTAGATTTTATCTTTATTTTTAAACATTAATTTGAATTAAATGTAGTTATAACATTAAAAAATGTGATAACTAACACAAAAACTTGTTTTCGATAAAAATAGAGATATAATTTTAAACTTGATGTCGTCCATTTGTTAGAATTTTCTAGCATTTTTCTGAATTCGTTACTATTTTATATGATATATGTGATATATCATATATGATTTATATATGTAGACACCTTGGTTTCGCAGTCGGTTGGTAGTCAGCTTCCCCGACAGAACATGCTTCGAATAGTCAATCAGTACCACCACATTTCCTCCCAAACACCCCACTTAAGCATACATACATTCCCAAAACCCAATACCTAACCAAGACCAACCATTTAAGCCCATTTGTGGCCCAAAAGGATGATGGGATGGGCATGTGATTCATGCAAAGGGTTTGACTTAGGGGAGCCATGGCCCGATAGCACAATGAGGTTGCACGGGTGAGTTGCGTAATTGCCCTGGGTCAATAACAACAGGCTTAGGATCGGATCGTCCTTTCACCAAGGGAGCACTAGATCCTCGCCTCCCATTGGTCTGCATGGATCTAGGCGTATTCACCTTCTCATTGGGACCATCATGCCCCCCATGATGGATTAAATCCCAACCTTGCCCTCGTCTGTCCTCAACATATCCCTCTAACTCCAGACGCTCCCCACTCCCTTCCAGAGACCGCACCGCCCACTCCTTTTCCACCACCAAATCATTAGCCAGCCATTTAACCACCCATCCATTCCCACCACTTCCATAAACCTCATCCAGCCTCTACATTGCCTCTAGACTATCATCCAAGCTTCCCCGATCAACCTTCTACCATACCATACCCCGACGACCACCACACTGGCCATTGCTCGCCGAACCAGAGCTCATCACCAGTGTTGCAGTTCAACAGAGCCAGGAAGCAAACTAGGTACATTACTCATACAACCTTCTCTTGTAGCTTGCCTACTTTATCTAGATGTTTTTTGCCTTCTTGAATTGCATTGTGCTTGCCATTTTTTGTGTTGCATCTCACCAACAGATGACCGACAACCCATGTGAGGCCAACAACCCCTGAGCATGTGGTTGGAGCTGCTCCACAACACCCTTCCTCTTCTCCCTCAACCTCCATAACTCCTTGAGGCTTCATCTAAGCCCCTAGTCGTTGTTAATGGCTGATTGGACTCAAGCAAGGCTAGTTGAACCCATAAGGATGGGTGGAGAAGACCATGCATCCTCGTTTTGTTTCGTTGCTTCCTGAGCCTTCCTCTTACCCCCATATTGTTTCCTAGATTGCCACAGAGGGACTGCTTTCCCTTCTAGCCTCGTCATGACCAAACTAGGGAGTGGTATTCGATGGTCAAGTCCAAAGGGAATGGGGGAGACTCGTTGCTTTATGATATGTTTTTACTACCAATCTATGCTTACCTATGTTTATTCTGTGATTTTGGATGTTTAGTTTGTGTGCATTTGCCTTCTTGTTGCTTGGGGAAGACAATGAAAGTCTATCATCTATTGTAGATTTCTGGGCTGCGAGCCGATACCACGTGTTGGTCGCGCAGGTAGCTTGTCCAAGCGTAGTCAGACTGAGCCCCCACTTTTTGTTTGTTGTTTACAGTTAGTTTTGCCAATTGGTTGTTTTGTTTGTCTTCCTGATTGTTCGCTTTACTTGCTCCATACTTGGTTGAGTGTTTTGGATTTTACAACTCATTCTGAGGACATTAAAAGTTTGTTGTCTAAGGTATGTCTATGGACCACTGCCATGTATCGTGGCTGGGCAGCGTGGTTTTGCCAAACCTTTTGCTCAACCAAGTTGAGTCCACCCTCTTGTTTGCTTAATCTGATCTAATTTCCACTTATGTATCCTAATTCAATATTGTTCTTTACTTTGATTTGATTACATCTTTTGCATGTTCACCTTTCCTACACTTGATTTATGCTTGCATCATCATGCTTAAGTGGCAAACATATAATGACACCCAAGTGCCTACATAGCCTCACATGTGAGCGAGTAAGCTAGGAAAGACCAATTTATTGGGTGAGTAAACCATCCTTGGATTTGTACCTGTGCACTTAATAACATGTGTTAGTAATCAAAGGTGTACTTTTACCTACTCAGAAAGGTTGCCTAAGCTATTCTTGCCTAGGAAAGGTACTGCAATGCTACCCTTTACTCCTTTATACTTGAAATAAGGTGGGGGCCATTAGTCTTGGCCTTAGCTGAGAGATGGAAAACCAGAGCCCAATGGATGTCGATTGGGATTCATTTGTAGATGTTCTAAAGATCATTGTGAGGCAATGTCTTCGTGGAGAAAACACACCCAAGCCATGGAGACACGTTTGAGTAGGATGTTAACTCGAAATCTAGATGAAACAATTATTACATCATTGGTCAGACTAACTCCAGTTTCCTTACTAAGTTTTCACTTGTAGGTAAGGTGGATGACACAACTTATTTATTTTTTCCTTTTCTTGGGTTTTATGATCTTTTGGATTTTTAGAATTTCAAAATTTTTGGTGTTTTTTAGATATTCTAATTTTTTGGATTTTTGGCTTTTTCAAAATTTTTAGATTTTTATGGATTTTGTTTATTGATGATGAGTGTAGCCACAACCCTCCCTCTTATGCTTACAACATTTTTTCCTAACATCATCCAAGGTGAGAGAGTTGTCCCTTTCGTTATGCCTTAACCTTTTGAGGACTTGGGATTTTGCACTAGCCTTAGTTGATCATTACCTCCCTTATTTACTCAGTCCTTGAGCTTCTAGGGTTTTCCTGTTCCTTGCATATAGGTGGAAGAGTTGGGGGAGACTAGAAGTTCAGCAAACTCTCGGTGTCAGCTATAGCTCTAGTGCCACTCGCCTGTGATTGTTCCTAATGGGCCTGTAGCTTACCCAAGGGTTTCTTTATTTTGGCTTTTTCTTTTCTTTTCTTTTCTTTTCTTTCTTTTCTTTTTCTTTTCTTTTGGGGGTCCCCTCTTTTGTTATTTTTTGTAAATGCCTACCCATTACTGCCTTTTCAAACTTATGCTATAACAACACACCTACTAATCATTTTTCTCACTCCATTTTGAGTACTCGCCCATCACTGCCTTCTCAGACTTATGCTATAACGCCATACCCAACTTTTCATGTACTCTCCTCTTTTGGGCGCTTTCCTAAGTCATTTGGCTTTGTTACGCTCACCCATCACTGCCTTCTAGGACTTACACTAGGATGCGATGCTATACAAGGCGAGTGCCGTTTTAGGATATATGCCTAAGATCTGTGCCTGCTTTGCTCTTATCTCCCCATGCAAGGTGTATGTGAAGAGAGGACAACGTTAAGGTTACCCTAGTTGCTCAGCTTCTTTCTATGCAAGAGACGCTTCTCTTCCTTAGCTGATACTAGGTCTTGGGTTCTCTTTGGCTTTGGCATCTTGATTATGGACGTAGTGCAAGAGTACATGCAACTCCCATGGATCTGAAAAGATCTTTAGGTCATCCTACCTAATCAAGAGGACCTTCCCTGGGTGTTACAGCCATTACTTAGAACCCTGGATAATATGTTGGCAAGTCTGCTTAATGTTATAAGGTGATTGGGATGTGATTCACACTCATCAATCATTATTGTTATTTTTATTATTGCTATCACTAAATTTAGACTAGAATTCAAAATAAATAAAGACAAGAGAGGAAAATAAATTAAATGTCTTATTTACAAATTTTTGAAATGAATAGGACCTTGCCCCTAGTCAGGCTCGATCGAGTTACGAACTTCCCTCCCTAGATGGAGGGATATACCTATGGGGCGGCTATAGGAACCTGCTCCTAGCGTAAAGGGCTTCGTTGTTGGTGGTGGCGCATCCTTGTTTCCTTCAGTTTGTGCTCAGTCCTTGCCTTTTCTTGGTCATGGTCAGATTCGTCTTGACTCATTTCTTGTGAGGTGCCCCTAACGGCTTGGTCCCCTTGAACATGTGAACTTCTACTAGAGCTTGCTGGAGTGCATTCATCTTCAACCATTGCAAGATACTCTTATGTAACCCTCTCTAGGTGATCCAAAGGCTTAAGAGGAGGCTTGATTCTGGCATGGACCGCTTGAGGGTTTGGTAGAGGGAGTTGAGTGTAGCTTCTATATCGTACCAGTCTCAATCCCTGTACTCATCATAGATAGGTGGCAATTCTTGGGTAGGCTCATCTTGTATCAGAGGTGGTCTAGTAACTTCAATTCGTTCTTCTTGAGCCTGCTAGCTGTTCCCTGCGTCATCATCTGGGTCTTCTCCTGACCATTCTTCCTCTTTGTCCTCGACTGGTGGCTCTAGGTTAGGCTCTGCTTATACACACTCAATAGTCTCCAGTTTCGGCTATGCGGCTAATTGATTGTCCTCAGCCTCCATGTGGGCTATTGGATGATTGGGCATGGGGTCTTGATGAATCTGTATCTCATGTTGCTTTCCCAAACTTGCCTTTAGTCTCTCTTTGAGCTCAGTCCACATGATTTCTCCTTGGTCGTTTATCTCGTAAATCTTGTTTTGATCGTAAAACACTCGTCTAAGGTATGCCCATTCTTCTAGTGGTATGGGCAGTACTTTGATAGGTCTACATTAGGAGCATTTAGGGTAGGTGCTAGAGGCTACAAATCTCCACTCTCTACTAATATCTTGAAGACGTCATGGAGTGGATCTAGAAGTGGTGGGTAATCTTGCCTCTTGAGCCCATGGTGCTAGGGTGAAGGGATAGTATGGTAGCTTCTTTCCCTCTGTTGTTGTCCCTATAGGGTGTACACTGGATAGTTCGGAAGCTATTGGTGCTGAGGTTGTTGCTGCTGTTGTGTTGGTTGATGTGACCGTGTGCCCGACCCGGAGGGAGGGGGAAGGGAGGAGACCACAACCATGCCGAGACGGCGAAGGCGCAAGGATAGAAGAAAAGAAAAGGGAGTTGCCACCTAGTCTTTTAAGGGAAAGACGAGGAAAACCACAAAAGGATGAATGCATGGGATGCAAATGGGAAGGCCGGATGTCTGCTAACCAGAGGATAGGTAAGGATTCCTATTACGCACGAGGAAGGTGTTAGGCACCCTCGTACGCCCGAGAAACTCGGTCTTTCTAATCCAAATGCTTACTAAAGGTTTGATGAATGCGTGTTTGCCTATTCTATATGCTCGTGCACAATGAGGACTGAAAACGTGCCATGTCAAAGCCAAGGAA
>JAMKQA010016797.1:0-31726 GCA_024699735.1 Posidonia australis
CTGAAAAGAAATGATGATGTTTTAACCAGTTGCCAGCCAATGTTTATGATTTGATTTTAAGCCCAATGGGGCATTGTGTTTTAGGCTGGATCTGGTCAGAAATGTGTATTTAAAAAGTGTGTTTTGGGAAGAAATCCCCAATATTGAAAATGGAAATGTTTTGGAAAAATGAATTCCAAAAGATTTTTGAAAGAAATGTAAAGGATTGTATTGTAAGAAGAAAATGTGATCTTGGAACAAATTTCCAAGATGTTTGGGAAAAGAAAAGAGATATGGCTTTTGAAAATGAATTTGGTTTTGGGATTGAATTCCCAAGTGATTGTTTAATAAAAGAAAGGATAATTTTCAAAAAGGAGAAAACCATGTTTTTGCAAATGATATGAAACAAGTTTCTTTTGGTTTTGCCGAGTTTTTGGTGGTTTGTATGTTCTGGGGCGCGTACTGAGTGACTTAAATGTCACTCACGCGTGCTATTTGGTTTTCAGGTGCAGACCGTGTGCAGCCGAGTCCCGGTGCAGGAGTTGGAGCTTCTAGCCGCACATTGTGATCCTGAAGGTGAGCCTTAGTTACAGTTATATGGTTCTGTAATTTTGTGTAATTATGCTTGTGATACTGTGATTTGGTAGCGTGCCTGGAATCGGGGCGTGACAAAACCCCTACAGCAGCCTGGTGGTCACGCTCGACCCACTAGCGAGGGAGAGGAAGAAGCTCATCACGAAGGCAGCCAAAGCTATGCCCCTGGGTAATATGCTCCATAATCCAGTACTAGCAATAGCAAGCAAAGAGATAGTTAATCAGATCTCATCAAAAGGGGATTGTTTTGCAAAAATGGAAAAAAGAAATACTTACAGTCAGCAGGGGATACAATCCCACATAAGGACGGCGCCCAAGCTTGGCTATGTTGTCAAGCCAGCAAATCAACCAAGTATAGCTGGCGCCGGCCCAATCGTAATGATCCAAATACTCCAAGTTGGTTAGGTATGCTAACCAATCCGCATGGATGTAATAAGCCGAAGAGTCGCAGAAGACCATTGCTAGCAAATCCAACAGAAAGCGCCTCAATACAAAGTCTGCCTCGTCGTTATCTAGCTCAGGGTTGGGCCAGAATTGGTCCCACTCTCTAAACCACCCCACTATAATCATGTGTTTCCCCCTAGGTGGTTTAGGAGGAACACGACCTAAATGTGCAGGTGCCAAGTGCATTCCGTGGGTAGTCTCGCCTATGATCGGCTCGTCGCCAAAGGGAAGACCCATTAGTAGGGCCCACTGATCGGGCAAAATAGTCATCTCTCTAAATGGGAAGTGGAAGGTATGTGTCTCGAATCTCCACCTCTCCACCAGAGCTCAGAAGAAGTAATAATGGTCGTGGATTACTGGTATGCGAAGTAAGCTGCCAAACAGGGACTGGTGGAGCAAAAAAACGTGCAAGAATTCCGGAACACGATGAAAGTCATCGAGCATGGGGGCTTAGTGACACCGCATGACCTAGCTAGCATCGTCGGCCTAAAAATGGCAAAGAACAGAATAAATGCAAAGTCAGAAAGCAAATTATCATAATCAAGGCATGTGAAGGCAAGATAATTACCCCAAAGTCGAGGCTCTTGTAAATAAAATCGCCACTAAGTAGTCGCCCCGCAAAGTTGCTAGACTCCTGAAAATACATTTGTTAAAGAAATGACAGATTTGAACGTAAATGTTTCCAGTTAGGCATACCTCGACAGGGATGGTAGGAGTTGAGCTACTAGATGCCCGTGACCTCGAGGAGCTACCTCGCTGCTGGGGACGAGAACTAGAAGGTGTGTCTCGGGAAGGCTATGGGGTTCCCTCCTCGGGAAACGAGTCATCCTGCAAAAAGGGTAAAAGCCGAACCAAGAGTTAAACGGCACCAGCATGCACGACAAGTATTTAAGCATAATAAAGCCCAAGTTGAAGTCAGACATGGCATTACATTCATTGGAAAATTAGAAAAGGCATAGCATTTAAAGTAAAGCAATGGCACATGGTGAAAGAAATATAGATAAAATGGGACATGCAACTATTGGTATAAAAAACTGGACACGAAACATTATCCGCTCGTGTGTGCTACCATTTTGGTCAAAGCATGGGTCAACAAATAAATAATTTAAAGTGGCAAACATTGACTCAAGCAACTTATGGCTGAATTCAGAAACGAAATCACATTTCCAATGGCAAAGAATAGCAGCATGGCATTCAATCAAAAAATATATATATGGCATGGATAACAACAAACTCTTTCATTCAAACCTTGAATCACCACGACAACCCATGCCTCACATCAGAACACTGCAAGCCCGCCCACACCCAGCCACTCTTGCAGTTAGTCGTCGCTCTTCCCATGCTGCTTCAGGTTTGCACCCTCACAGCCCAATACCTCCTTGTAGCAACACACATTAGCAGCCTTTCCCAACCTCAGTTGTTCTCCTCCCTTGAGCCAGCCACGACCTACACCATGCACCTAACATCCAATAGCCATAGGGGATCCCCTTCTCTCGCTTCATATCTCCTCTCCTTGCAAAAACCCATCACGATAGCACCCATCAGCCACAACCCAACATCTCCATCCTTTCCAAATAGCCACCTCCTAACGCCATCCCTGTAAACCAGAACGAGCCATCATCCACACATTCTCTAGCAAGCAGCCCTCCTCCATCCACCAACGAGCCACACCAGCAAGTCATAGCCACACCACCCAATAGCCATCTCCTTCCTCCTCCACACCAGCCTACACCACCAGACCTTCACCACAACCACATGAATCCATTAGCAAACCAAAGCCAGCAACCCTCACATCCCCAGGCTTAGCTCCTCCTCAACCCATGCCAACACCACACCCTTCCTCTGTTCTCCTCCCTGGTTGCCATTTCATCAACCCCTCTCCACAACCACTCCTCCTCCACACCAGCCTACACCACCAACCCACCACCACCACATGACCACCCCGTAACCACTGATTGCTGGAGTCACCCGTGCCTGCCGCCACCCATGAGCCGCCGACCATCCAAGCAAGAAGCGAACAAAGAAATGCAAGCCCAAACAAAAATGCATAAAAGAGGAAATCAAGGGAGTTACCTCCGCCGGTGAGCCTCTGTCCAGCCAATCTTGAAGGCTACGGTCCATGCCACCCCTGATCAACACTTCCACTACACCTAGCCTCCACCGCACCACTTCGACGCACCAGACCACCGCATCGATCGCGAGCACTTCGCCGCAGCACCAACACAGGCACCACCGCCGGCCTTGAAGAGATGAGAGGGAGAGAATGGGGCTTTCCTTGAGGAGAAGAAATGAAGAGAAGAGAGGGAGAAGAAGGGGTTTTCGTTTGGAGGAAAGGATGAAATGAGGTAGAAGAAGAAGGGGCACGGGAATGAGGAGGAATAAATAAGAAGGAAAAATAAATTGGTTGTATTGGTAAAGAAACGGAAATCAAATAAATAAAGACAAAATAGTGAAGAAGAGCCATGCAGCATAAGCTCAATTGCAATCCCAAGAAGCAGGATGAAATATAGAATGTGCCTTGGCAGGTATGACAGTTATCCAATGGGACCCTCTTGTAAATAATTTAATAGTCAAGGTTCAAAATGCAAAATGGCAGTGAAAATTGCATTTCAGCCCCTAGCACTTCACAGCTTGCAATTCAAGAGTAGAATATACAGTGTCAAGCAAAGCCAGCACATGGTCCGTGAAAAAGCACCAGATGGGGTAATTTGCAGAATACCCCCTATATTTCTTAAATTTGCAGAATAGTCGACAAAGGATGTGGGAAGATTTGTTTGAAGCAGACATTTGTTGATATTCAGAAGGATATCGATTATCTCAGCATAGTGGCAATACAACAATCGGTAGGTTGTCATGTTGGGAAATTTGCAATAAAACCCAAAAGTTTTGGAAAATTGCAAATAAACTCTCACCTTTTGCAAAATCCTCAAACAATGCCACATTAGGTCGAAAACTCTAGCAAGGTTCCTTCAGAGGAGATTGTACATGCATATCAGCAAGAACGCCAGTTTCTGTACCACAACATTAGCAGCAAGCACATTTACAGTCTTGCCCTTCGGAGCACAATTACAACCAATTTCCTTCCTAGGGGACAATCTAGTGATTATCACTTGTCGTTTTTTTCGGATTCTCCGTCCACGCGGATGAGATCCTTCGACCCCTTCTTCTTGGATTTTCACGGGCGCGAGATCCTTTTCTTTGGCTTTTGATCGGGCGGTTAAAGTCGACTTTTGACCGAGCGGTCAAGGTCTTGCATTCCTTGGATTTTTGCAGGCGCAAAATCAAGCGATTGACCTTTGGACCAAGCGGTCAGGGTCCCCTTCCTTGGATTTTCGCAGGCGCGAAATCCAACTGTTGACCTTTTGAACGGGCGGTCAAGGTCCTTATCCCTTTTCATTTTTGATTTTTGCAGGCGCAATATCCTTTTCCTCGACTTTTGACCGAGTGGTCAAGGTCCTTCCATTCCCTTGGATTTTCACGGGCGCAAAATCCAACTGTTCGACCTTTTGACCTGTCGGTCAAGGTCTTATCCTATTCCTTGGGTTTTCGTGGGCGCGAAATCCTTTTGCTTGACCTTTGACCGGGCGGTCAAGGTCCTTCTCCTTTCCCTTGGATTTTTGTGGGCGCGAAATCTAGCTTTTGATCTTTTAACCAAGCAGTCAAGGTCCTTTTCTATCCTTTTCTTTCGGATTTTCGCGGGTGCGAAATCCCTTTGTTTGTCCTCGGTCCATGCAGACAGGGTTCTTTTTCATGTTTGACAAATAGTACATTAGTCACGCCCCTTTTCTTTGGGCTGGTATCCCCAACTACTCGGTTGACAACTGTCATACTGATTGGCGATCAGGTTGACAAGACTTGATTGAGTTGTCATATCCCGCCTCCTCAGGATGATAGCCTCAATAATCCAGTTGATGAGTCAGAGACTTATCATTTTCCTGCCAGCAGTTCCCTTTGTGTGCAGGATTTCTTTGTTTTGCCCTTTTACTTCAGCATTAGCATCAGCATTGCATCGCCTTACAAGCACTTATTACTAGTATTATCAATATTAGCATTAAGCATCGGCTCTTGCATTTGCATCTCCATTGGCATCATGCATTTCCAGCATATAGATCAGCAATCGCATGCATTTTGCATTTTCATTTAGCAACAAGTCATGACTTTCGGTGCATTCCCTGGATAAGTGACATAATGCCTACAGCAAACACCATTCCTCCACAACCTCAGATGTGGGTATCTTGTCAACCCTATGCATCGGTCTCGATTCCCACCGTCCCTCAACCTCGCTCAAGGAGGGGCATCTGTAGGCACCCCAATTTTGAGGTGGCTCATAGGTAAACTCCTCAAATGTTGCTTTGGATGCGGGAAGCTCAATCACTTTTGAATCCTACTCAACCTTTTAACTAGCCAGAGATCATCGCACAAACCGACCACAAGCCTGTGGCCCAATTAGCAATTCAAGTAGCTAGTGGAGAGCACCAATGTGGAGCAGCTGATTGGAGCACCGAGCAGGATCACTATAGTGGCACACCTAGCTGGAGCGCCAAGGTGGCACACCTATCTGGAGCACCATCCTAGCACACCTAGTTAGCGCATAGCCGCATTTCAGAGTGCTGGCTACTGGCTTTCCATCTCCCGTGCTTGTAACCCTCGCCAACGGATATTCCCTATGAATCTACGCCAGGCTCGTTGTTTGCGAGGCTGTCTGCATCTCATAGGAGTTACCCTTGTGGAGCTCTATAAAAGGACCCCCATTGGCAACCATTTGGCACACTTGGTTAATCCTGAGCAAGCTATCCACTTACTTCAGCAAGTCTCTCTCGTTTTCTTCAGAATATCTTGGCCTTCTAAAGCATCTCCAACCTCCCCAAAGCAACAAGGAAGTATTATCTTGAGTTTTCTAAGAAGGAACACCTTGGGAAAGATAGGTTCATCTCCCTTCTTTTACTTTTGATCCTAGTTCTTGCACTGATTAAAGCATGTCATAAACTTCATAGATAATCTGATTTTATGTTGTAAACTTGTCTTTCATCTCTGTTTCTTTCACGTAGAGAATCATGATTCATGCACACATATGCTAGGAAATCAGTAGCCAATATGCCTCCTACATGTTTATCATTTGCATGAGATTATTGACCTTATTAACTTATACATATTCTTTAGAATCCTAAGCATGTGTGTAGTCATCAACCTATGATTTGGTATGATTTCAATCTAGTGATAAAAGACTTTCATTTGTTTGTATCTCATCATGTTTCAATCTCTTATTATCTGTATAACAAATTTGGGTTAAAGAAAAAATCACTGATCTTTGAAATCTGGACCAGATTCTGAAACAGACTGTAGTCTGATTCAGGGTTTCAGGGGAGAACCATTCTGGCACACCAGAGTGGCACACCTTACCAGAGCACCATTCTAGCGCACCATTATTGTGCACCAGTCTGGTCAAAGAGTAAATCACCCTATTTGCATCATAATCTGCATGGTTTCCCAGATGCTTTTGACACTGATTTTCCTGGTGTTGATTCTCTAGTATTATATGTCTTTGCATGCATGTTTTCAGCTTAAGATGATACTGTTTTTAAGACTTTTGCACTTTGCATATTTGGCTCATCGCTGAAATCTAGTAGGCTGATTGCCTCATGGACTCCTATATGGAGATTCTTATGCATCAGTTAATGATCCAGATAGTATGGCTGATTCTTGTTGTCTTTATTTAGCATAAAAAGGGTGTGATCTTGTGTGAGGCATATCGCCTTTGAGCAAAAGATCCATGTTATCTTTTCATGCTTGGATTTTCAAAGATATTTAAGTTGCATTTTTGAGTTTGCAAGGACTTTGCATTGTATGATATTCTGGAATCCATCACATTACATGACATTGCACTAAATGGCATTTTGATCTTTCCCTAGCACATTTTCCTACACCAAGTAGAGCACGTAGGTGGCACATCAGACTGGAGCACCAGTCTAGCGCACCACAAAGGCACCAGCTTGTTTTCTAGTGGCACATAACAACTTTTTGCATGGTTTTTAGCATGTTTTCCCGTATGGAATTGCTTTTGGTTTTCTCTACTTGTCTTCCTCGATATATCAGGAAGACCCTATTTTATTTTTAACCCTTTCCATGCATGATAGATCATGTTTTGCATATAGTAAAGCAAGGATGAAAATCACTCGAAGTTATTAGATCTTTGATCTTATTTATGCAATATCCTTGCATCAATGCTTGACCCGCAATATGAGTGATCCTTCTGAGCATTAGGACACACCCCACATCCCATGCACTCCTATTTAGCATATGACACCACTCACTTAGCATGGCAATGCATTCCGCCTTCGGGCGTACAGAAAAGGCTGAAAAGCTGACATTTCATATAAGTAAACAAGAAACCCATTAAAAGACCGATTTTTGGGTGCATAAGGGTGCCTAGTACCTTCCTCGTGCGTAACATGGATCCTTGCCCATTTCTAGTTTATGAAGACCTTTTCCATTGGCTTTATTGCATGATTTGAATGTTTTAAGCGGTTTTCCTCGTCATCCATTTTTAAATAGACTAGGTGGCGACTCCTGCATTTTATCATTATTTTTATTGATTTGCCGTGACTTAGCCGATCCTCCTGCATTTGGCCTTTCGTGCCAATCCCAAGGCTGTCGTCGGTATGGTTACAACCGTTTTCTTCTTCTTCCCACCTCCTCCCCGATGCACACATCTACCTTCCCCGCCCTTCATTCCCTTCCTCCCCACTCCTCCTTCTCTGCCCCTTCTCCTTTCCCTTTCTCCTTCCACTCATCTCCCTAGTTTTTTATCCCTATTACGTTCCGAGTGAGAGGGAAGAGGAAGGGCTGCGGTGGCTCTAGTGGCACATGGAGCTTGGGTGGAGCATCCTTGGGGTAGTAGTGAGGTTGTGGGGGCCGAAGCTCGTTTTCAGGTATGCACCTCTAGCTCATGTAATAGAGAGCATGAAAATGGTAGAAAATGCTAGGATTGCATAGAATCTAGGTAAATTTACTTTCCTAGAATTTATTGTGATTTTATGAGAATTTATGGTGAATTTATTGGCATTTATGATAGTTTGTGCGTTTTTGGTTCTTTTGACCCTTCTGTTTTCCGATTTTATATCTTGATGCATGGTGAATGGATTTTAGTTTTGTTAGTTGGGTTTCTGAGTAGACTTGAGGGTCTACACCATATGTTTTATGCAATATTTTTGGTGTTTGTTTAGGAGGTCCGATCGGAGGTCCTAGTTTGGGCGATCTTGGACGGTAGGGTTTGGGCCGTTTTCTGGTTTTGCAGAATTCGGCTTACCGAAATGGAAACGGCATACTGAACCAGTCGATTTTGGTATACCGATTCCGTTCGGCATACCATTTTTCTATCAGTCTAGGTGCTCTGGCCGAACATCGGTCGTTCGATTTTGGACATTTGCCCAAATCAGGAAATTTCGATCGACCAAACCAAATTCGGTATATCGAAGTTGGCCTGAGTGTTGACCGTTGACCTGATTCGGTCGACTGATCAAGTCCAGTCTACCTAACTAGGGATTTTTGGCATACCGAACCTATTTTCAGCATCCAATTCTAGGCCCAAATATGATGATAAAATGTGTTTTCCGAGGGCTTTCTAGATTGCCGTGTTTTGTTCCATTGAGATGGGATTGTGGGCCATCAGTGGTGGACCCTTGGGACACCTGACACGTCGCTTTGCCGAGGTTTTGGAAGAATTTTCAAAGATATGAAAATGGTTTGGAAAATGGATTT
The DNA here is from genome assembly GCA_024699735.1 of Posidonia australis. Taxonomy (NCBI): domain Eukaryota; kingdom Viridiplantae; phylum Streptophyta; class Magnoliopsida; order Alismatales; family Posidoniaceae; genus Posidonia; species Posidonia australis. The sequence goes on from JAMKQA010016797.1 coordinate 8,776, forward strand.
CAAGGAAACAGTTGGCTTGTTTTGGAAAATATTTTCTTGGTTTTCTGTGTGCGGGCCGAGACAGTGTGAGACCGTGTCGTTGGGACCAGGGAATGTGATGACTTTCTTGGGTGGTTGGGTGCGACTCCCTGGTTGAGGTTGGTGGTCGAGATACCTAAGGCTGAGGGGCGTCAGGTCCCGGAGGTATGAGACTCCTTCATTGTTGTCTCGAGGCTAGGGTTGTGGTCCGCGGGTTGAGGTGTCTTGTGGCTTGATGGAGAGATATGATACTCCTGCTGTCACTGTGAGCACTGAGGCTCGAGTGTGGAGGTACGATACTCCCTCTTGAGCATCGTTTATGGACGCTGCCATGAGGAGGCGACCCTGTGGTGCCCAGTGCGGGTGGGACACATGCCCCGTAGCTGGTAGCATCCTAAGAGACAAGACAGCCTTCCCAGGGAGGGGTTGGCTTTTGATGGTTCTCTTGAGAGAGGGGAATCACGGGACGGTGAACGCTCCTGCATAGGGTGGCTGTCACCGTGGTAGTGTAGAATGCTGGGGTCACTCCTTAGTGGACTGCGTGTGGCCAGAGTTAGGTTGCCTGGCGCTGGGCTTCTCGATTCACTGTGTGTTGTTTTGGCCATTAAGGGCTTTTGCTTGTGCCTTTGGGCTTGTAGAGCCCCGGTTGTAGTTTTGGCCGGTGTGGGCCTGATTTATGAGGTTTTGAGAAATGGTTTGTGAAATGAATTTAAAAGGAAAATAGATTATAGATTTGTTTCCCATGGTTTTCCATGGGGTGCATACTAGGTGACTTTGGTCACTCATGCATTTTCCTTGTGGTTTTGGTTTGCAGGTGCAGACATGCGATTGGTTTAGCGTAGTGCACATAGTCTGGAGTCTACTAGCTGCACACATAGGTTCCTGGTAGTTAGATATCTACTGTTTAGCTTTAGTTTTCTAGTAATTTAATTTGTTTAAATTATTGTGGAAAATGGGGGGCGTGACATTGGACATCAGCAAGCCATGCACTGGGTGTAACCATAGCTACAATACCACTTTGTAATGCCACGAACCCAGTTACGTTACCTAAATAACAGTATCATAAGCGAATTACACAAATTACAGTAATAATTAAATAACTGTAACTAAGGCTCACCTCTAGGCAACGATGTGTGGCTAGAAGCTCCTACCCTAGCATCGGAACACGACTGCACCCGACCTACACCTAAAAACCAAACAAAGCATGCGTGAGTGACATCTAAGTCACCCAGTACACGCCCCAAGCACACACACAACAAAACTCTGCAAATTTACTAAAAACACGGCACTTAATGTATAAATCTTGGTATTCTTTTGACAATCCATTTCAAAACATTATTTCTTCTTTTCCATTAAAACACTTGGAAATCTATTTCCAAAACATGCCTTTTCCCAAAACTCGAATCACCTTTTCAATGTTAAGGGTTTCCTCCCAAAACTAGATCATTTTCAAAACTCATATCTCTTTTTCAAAACTCATCTTTTCTCCATTTCAAGCATTTTTAAAACCTTTCTCTTATTCCGAAAAATCCATATTCACGACTAGGTCCAGCCTAAAACACAATGCCTCAGGAGCTCAAACCAAAATCACAAACATGGGCTAGTAACTGGTTAGAACACAATTCTTGCTTATTTCTATGATCTTGGGACCAATCACTAGTCCAATCCTAGCCAAACTGCATCTTTTCATTTTCACAAAACCACACACTTTCTTAATTACTTTCCACTTTTCTTATTGATGTTACCCTGATCAGGAGTAACCAGGCACACAAGCAGTAGGTGAGGACACCATTTTGCCTACCACCCTACACTACCATGGTGAAGTTCCCCACGCGGGAGGTCATCGCCCTGGCCCACTGGCCTCAATTTCTTTTCATAGATACACAGGGATATGTCTTTATCTAACATCCCATTGGTGACCCGAACAACTAGGTTCAATAACCCAGGCTCATCCTACACTGTCACAACATCGGTAGCCACGGTCGTGTCTGACAATTGATATCTTTTCAATTTGTCGACACCATCCACTTGTGGTCCCACACTGGCAACCATGGTTGTGTCAGATAATTGTTTTCTTTGGAGTATCAATCTCCTACCCTATTTCTAACACCAACCTTGGTGATTCCACAACACATTATTAGTATTTTATTTTCAAAACTCTTGAGTTTTCCTTTTAAAACCATTTCCATTTCATTCCTTCGTTGCAGGAATCTTTTCCATGCAACAAATGACCCTCTACTAGGGTCCCAACTCAAATTCATGAAAAACCATACTTTAAAATCATAAATTGGGTTTCATGCCCTAAAACCACTCAGTTAATCACTTTCTTTCATTTTTAGGGCTTCAAGCCCAAAGCCATTTCCAAATACACCTATTTGGATTCCATATTCCTCCATGACTTTTACATGGGCAAAACACCATTAACAAATGCTTATTGTCAATTTGAAACCATTAATTCCCACTTTTTTTTCTATTCACATTCATATATCAATGTCAAGGCAAAATTGATAGATCAAATTCTAGGTTTGGTATGCCAAAAATCCCTGATTCAGTATACCAAAACTCTATGTTTCGGCGGACTGAGAGTTTTGGTCTACCGAAACCTAGGGCTTTACTGAAATCTGATCGGAATTCAATATGCCGAAACCTGTTCGACATGCCGAATCTCCCATGTCGTGCACACATCCTTGGCTTACAAACCAATCGTTCGTCGGAAATGGGGACCTCCAGTAGACCCCTCAAACATGCATCATAAAACATGAATAAATCATGGGGTTTAGACCTTTGAGTCTACTTCAAAACCCTTCAAAACATTCATGAATCCATTCATCATGAAATCCATACAAAATTCATAAAGGCATGGAGTTCGTTTTTAATTACAGTAGCATGCATATCAAAATCTCATACAAATCCATATAAATTCTTCCTAACCGCATGATCTCTACATTACCATGCGATCCATCACATTCTCATCCATCCTACTATTTTTCTATTATTTTACATGCATTTAACATATCAAGCCATAAACACAGAATGGAGGAGAAAGAAGGGGTCGCGTACCTCAAGTGGTACCCAAGCCTCCTCCCCTCACTTCGGCGTAACCCCGGTGACTCACGGCGACGGCGCACACCGCCGAGCCCTCCTCCTCTTCATTTGGCTTGTGCACTGTTCCTCCTTTCCCACTTTCTCTCTCGCACTCCTTCCCTTCATTTCCTTTTCCATATTTTATCTCATCCTCCTTCCACGTTGTTCCGTCCACTCATCGCATCACTTCACATCGGAGGGGACGGGGAGACATGAGCTTCCCTCATGAGGTGGCACAGGTTGGGGAAGAAGAAGAAAGGAGGAGATGGAGACGAAGGCTCATGAGGGAACAGAGAGAAAAAGAAAGGAAGAAAAGAGAAAATGGTTGGCACATAAATCGAGGCAACTGTGCATCCTCTCCAGTGAGCTCACCACCTCCTCTGGTGTGCTTCAGGCTCACACGGCCTCTAGCAAGCTCTCCTCCCCTAGAGGCCATCACTCCCTTTCTTTCGACCCTCAGCCCTCACCCACTTTTCTCTCCTTCTCTCTAGTTTTTTCCCTCCACTCTCTTTAGCTCAACTCTCTCTCTGGCTGCTACCCCAATGCCATTCCACTTCTCCCTTTTTATCTCCCTTGCCTGATTGTCACCGCCCACCCCCTACAAACATCGAAGATCTCGACAAATCGATGATTCAACATGATGTAAAGCAACTAAGGTCACGTAACATAGCGGTGGGCACTATGCAGAGTTGACTCATCTTCCATTCTAGTCCCACAAAGATACATGGGTTACAAAACACCAAGATACCATATAGTGAAGGAATTTCCAAAGATAATTATTGATATAAAAGAGGGATTACCACATAGATCAATATTGATTCACAAATTATCCAGATTACAACACATAATAATACATTATTCTTGATAACCAATCTACTAATCTATAAAGCCAAAAAACATAGTCGGGCCAAACTAGGCATGGATGTTACATAAGTAGTTGGCCAAAGCTTTCATAGAAGACCTACACATCAAAGGACTTAAGTTTGATCTCTGTGATTTCTAAGATTTTTAAATAAATTAATTGATAACAAAAAACCATTGACATTAAAAAAAAGAGTAATTTCCTTAATGGTACCTTTAACTATTCCTGTTTATTACTTTAGTATCCTAAACTTTAAAATCAGTCACTCTGATACCCTTAACTCGTATTATGTTTCAATTTACAAATAGTTTGATAACTCTATTAAAATTTGAGATGAAAGGTAAGTTATGCCCTTTCATTTTATTTCCTCTTTGTAAATATGATTCTTCCTCATTCTTCCTTTTCTTCCTTATGTTTATCCATGAGGGTGGGTGTAATACCAGTAAATTCAATTTGTAATTATTTACATTTTTAATAAATTTATTTCAAGGTGGGTGTTACTGTTCCCAAGGCCCGTTGTGTGAATTTGTGATTTTGGGATTGGGCCTCATGGGCCAGCATTTGTTTGTGTGTTTCAATGCTTGTCCCCATGTGGTTGCCACTGTGCTTGTTGGTTCATCTGTGGACCCTGGTGTGTAGGCCAGTCGGTGGCGCTAATGGTTGGCATCGTGATGGGTTTGGTAAGGTAGGCAGATGAGGGCATGGCTCACTAGCTGATTCCTCGTGGCCACTTGCCTCTTTTGCATGCTTTATAAGCACAAGCTATGCGTGAACCTTTGCCAACCTTGTCCTTTCATTCCCACATACGCCATCACCTCCTCCCTTCTTCTCCCCGTGTCATCGGCTCTCTCCTCCACCACTCTCCCCCACCCATTCACTATCCTTCCATCACTCCCCACTCTCTCACTTCACTCCCTCACCCTCTCCCTCTTTCCCTCATTGTCTCCTTCCCCTGTTTCCACCCCTACCAATGGCATTGAGAGATCAAAGGTTGGTGGAGGTGTGCAGCATTATGTGGAGCTCCAAAGGATTTTCCCAAAGGTCGAGGAGTTTGAATGGAGCTCGAGGTCATCGAAGTTTGCTGTGGTCGGCTGGAGGATGGTCGAAGGTTGTGTATAAGGTACGCACCTCAATTCCTATTGTAGAAAGCATGAAAAATGGTAGAAAAAATTGGAATGCATGAAAACTAGTTAAAATTTACAATCCTAGAATTTATTGTGATTTTTGGTGAATTTATAGGGCCTTTATGGCCATTAGTGATGGTGGTTGAGTTTTAGGTTCTTTTTGACCCTTTTGGCTTTGCGATTTTGTTGCATGAGCTGTGGTGAATGAATTTAGGTTTTGATTATGTGGATTTGGAGTAGACTCGAGGGTCTACAACTTATGTTTTTGTTGGATTTTATGGTGTTTGTTTGGGACATTCGCCCCTTGGTCCCTTTTTAGGCGATTTCACATGCTTGTGGCTAAGGGTTGTTTTCTGCTTGCACAGAAAACAACATGCCGAACTATTTCGGTATACCATTTTCTATCAATATTTTTCCTTTAGGTGTTGGTTTATTCTATTGAACAAAATTAGACTTCTGAAATAGGGATTTTTGGTCGACCAATCAGATTTCTGGTATGTTGTTCCATGCCTTGAGTGTTGACTTGTACCCAATTTAGACGATCGAATCAAAACAGTCTGCCAAATCAGGCCCCAGCTGTTTTTATTAGAAAAGGATTTTCGAGGATTTCTTGGATTGGTTTGCTTTGCCCAATTTAGATGGGATCGTAGGCCATCCAGTGGTGGTCTTATGGGACACCTAATGTGCCGGTTTCGTTGAGATTTTTGAATAGTTTCCAAAAGAGATAAAATGGTTTTGAAAATGGTTTTCAAAGGATGAGGTAGCCCATTTTGGAAATGGACTTTCGTGTTTTCTGTGTGCGGAATGAGAAACCATGGGATCATGTTATCGAGACCAAGGAATGTGACGACATTCTTGGGTGGCCGAACACATCTCCCTGGTTGAGGTTGGGGGCCGAGAGACCGAGGCGAGTGTTTGTCAGGTCTTCGAGGTAGGATACTCCTTCACTATCGTTCGTAGGGCCGAGGTTGAGGTCTGTGGTTTGAGGTGTTTTGTGGCATGACAAAAAGGTATGATACTCCTACTGTGAACACTAAGGATTGTGTGTTGTCGAGAGTGGAGGTATGAGACTCCCCCTGAGCACCATGTGGAGGCGTACCCTGTGGTGGCCAATACGGGTAGGACACATGCCCTATAGCTGGTAGCATTCTAAGGGACAAAACTACCTTCTCAGGAAGGGTTTGGCTTTGTGAGGATTCTTTGGGAGGGAGAATCGCGAGACGATGATCGCTCCTGCATAGGGTGGCTTCACCGTGGTAGTGTAGTGTACTTCTATGACTGCATGTGGCCAAAGTTAGTTGCCTGGCGCTAAGTTACCCGACTAACTGTGTGTGGTTTTGACCATTGAGGGCCTTGCTTGTGTTTTGGAATAGTAGAGCCATTGCCTGTTGGTTTGGATGGTGTGGGCCATGTTTCTTTTGTTTTGGGCCTAGTGAGGTTTTGCCTTGAGGATTTGGTGGTTTTAAAGAAAATGATTTGCGAAATGATTTTAAAGAAAAATTGATATAGTTTTGTTTTCTATCGTTTTTGTGGAGTGTCTGCTGGTTGACATTTGTCACTCATGCTTTTCTTGATGGTTTTTAGGTTGCATGAGTAGGCATGGAGTTTGGTTTTATCATTGTGCACATACTTTGGAGTCTAGTAGCCGCACACACAAGTTCCTAGTTGTTGATATTACTGTTTAGCTTTTAATTTCTTATAATTTAATTTGTTTTAGTTATTATGGTTATCGGGGGTATTACAGATTGGTATTAAATTGCCAAGTTCATTAGGTTGCACTAGTTTAGGGTGTCCATTGTAAAGACTCCATAGGTTTTGCATGCATGGTATCGTCTGCACCTGGTTTTCTTCATAGTCTTCTGTTTGTGGTGCTGGTGTTTGGCCTCTCTCCTATTACGGGATGCCTCCTCGTGGTCTTAAGGCAAGGCTTCTATCGTGGAATCCAAGCCCCGAGAGGAAACGAGCGGATGGAAGGTTGCTCGTGTCGAACTATGAAGCTTGGTGCACTGGATCTCCCATGCTTTAAGCAAGAGTAGTGCTAGTGAGCTGTTAGGTGACCCGTGGCTGAGCCAATTGACGAAGCTTCATCCATCGGCATTCAAGGGCAAGCTCAGTGCTAAGGTGAATGAGGCTTGGTTGGAGAAGATGCTGGAGAGCATGACATGCCTAGAGGAGTATTGGATGTGGCTGGCGACTTATCTACTAGCTGGTGAGGCAGTTAAGTGGTGGAAGTATGTGAGGTAGCAGAAGTTTCTAGACTCAGTAACTGTCAATATCTAGTGGAAGGATTTCAAGGCAACCATCTATGACAAGTATTTCCCCATGCATGTGAAGGAGCAGCTTCGCCAAGAGTTCTAGAGTTTAGAGAAGGGCATGATGTCGGTGCTTGAGTATGAGACTGAATTCGCTCAGTTGGAACGTTTCACTCCTTCCTACGAGTCTAAAGAGGAGTGGGCGCAAAGGTTCTTAGATGACTTGAACCCAGGGCTATAGGTGAAGGTGATGGACTGTCGATGTCAGACCGTGAGGGACATGGTTGGGATGGCATATTGCTTCAAGGTATAGCATAAGAAGTTTCTGGAGAGCTGTCCGAAACGGAAGGGTAAGACTTCTTTCACTTCTCGTTTCTCTTTCTTTGGTCCTCCAAGCTCTAGTACATTGGGTAGCCTTGAGAAGAAGTAGAAGAAAAGGTCTAATGTTTCCTCTGCAAGCTGGCGTAGCTTTGCTAGGAGTAGCGAAGCTAACATCAGTTATATAGGGTCTAGTGCTCCCAATGGGAACCAATGCTTCAACTGTGGTCAGGTGGGCCACATTGCTGCTTACAATCCTCATCCTCGACGGACTCTAGCCCTGGTGGTGTGCTAGAATTGCGAGAAGGTGGGACATGTTCAAAGATCCTATCCAGAACCACCCAAGAAGGCAAGAACCACGCCACAACAGCCAATGAGAAGACGGGTGTTCACCATTGCAGCTCCATGAGTAGGGACTTCAAGAGATGCAGTTGAGGGTAAGGATGATTAGTTGGTATTGTGACCCTCTATAATTGTTGTAATATTCCTTATAACCTAGACAGCTACCTGATGTATGGATGTTGTGTTGCTATTGTGCTTGGCCATCAGGTTCAGTCATTATGCTTGGCTGGATGGCCAAAGTGTTGTTTGACTCAGGGTGCTCTTTCTCCTTCATCTTTAAGTCCTTTGTGATGGAGATGAAAGATAGACCGGCAAGGCTAGCTTCCCATATCAATGTGGTAACACCGCTAGAAGAGCATAGTTTGGCATGGAAGTATCTACGATCTATTGACATGACGTTGAATGGCAAAAAGTTCGATGCCAGCCTGATCATGATGGACATGTAGGAGTACGATATGATACTCAACATGGATTGGTTGGCACAGCAATCCACTTTTATTAATTTTGCTCAGAATAGAGTTTATTTTGGGTCTCCTGATGATGGATTTTCTTTGTGCGACATGAGTGTCAGGGTGAGCCTAAACTTATCTTTTCGGCTATGAAGGCTCATAGGTCTTTGGCCAGGGGTTGCATGGGGTACCTAGCTAGTATAGTTGCCTCCACTTCTTCTAAGTAGGGTGTTCACAACATCTCTATAGGGTGTGAATATCCTGACATTTTCCCTAACGATTAGCCTGGTATGACACCTCACTGGGAAATAGAGTTCTCGATCGATTTAATCCTTAGTTCTGGTGCTGTGTCGAAGCTTCCCTATCGCATGACACCAATAAAGTTGCGAGAGCTCAAGACTCAGTTGCAGGAGTTGTTGGACAAGGGTTTACCAAATTGAGTGTGTCCTCGTGGGGAGCACCTATCTTGTTCCTTTGTACGAAGGATGGATCACTTCAACTGTGTATAAATTATCGAATGTTGAACAAGATCACGGTGAAGAACATGTATCTCCTACCCACATTGATGACCTGTTCGACCAATTGTAGTCTACATCCATGTTCTCGAAGATTGAGCTGAGGTCAAGGTATCACCAGTTGAGGATACAAGCCTCAAACATTCAGAAGATTGCTTTTCAGACACGGTACGGGCACTACGAGTTCATAATCATGCCCTTCGGCTTGACCAATGAATCGACTGCATTTATGGAACTGATAAATAGGATTTTCAGGCATTTTCTGGACCAGTTCATTGTGGTTTTTGTTGATGATGTGCTGATCTACTCCCTTAATGTGGAGACTCACGCCTTGCACCTGAGGGTGATTTTGGATACTCCAAGGTGTCATCAGTTGTACGTCAAATTCTCCAAGTGTGAGTTCTGATTGAGTGAAGTTATGTTCCTCGGCCTTTTGATTTTTGGAGAAGGCATTAGAGTGGATCCTGCCAAGAGCGAGGCAATGAGAAGTTGGGAGTGACCCAGGTGTGTGACAAAGATCAAGAGTTTCTTCGATCTAGCAAGCTACTATAGGAGGTTCATCTAGGATTTCTCCTCCATAGTTGTGCCTCTGATAGAGTTGACTAGAATGGAAGTCTCGTTCCGTTGGAACTAGATTTGTGAGGCGAGTTTCCAGGAGTTGAAGTCTCGTTTGGTTCCTACCTCTGTGCTGATTCTGCCTTCTAGAAGTGGTGGTTTCACTATGTATAGTGATGCCAGTGGTGTTAGATTGGGTTGTGTATTGATGCAGCATGGTAATGTTATTGCATATGCATTGTGCCAACTAAAGGATCATGAGAACAACTACCCGACACATGATCTAGCTATGGCTACTGTAGTGTTCACTCTCAAACTTTGTCGACACTATCTATATGGAGAATAGTTTGAGGTCTTCACTAATCATCAGAACTTGAAGTATATCTTTACGCAGCGAGAACTCAATCCGAGATAGCATCGGAGGATGGAGTATCTAAAGACTATGATTTCATTCTGTCCTACCACCCTGAGAAGGCCAATGTGGTCACCGATGCTTTGAGTCAGTGTACGCAGGTGTTTGTGAGCCTGATAGTCAAGGAGTGGGTCATACTAGAGGATCTAGTGAGCTATAGGCCAAAGCGGCAAGCTCAAAGAACGGTTGGTGCCTAGGTGCCCAACTTGTGTATTCACCTCAAGCTGGTGGAGTTTATTGTCACCTCTTAATAGCTAGATCTGTTTGTTCCGGTTGTGTTTGGGAAGCTAGAGGCTTGTGGAGAGCGTCACTTCTCTATTGGGGAATATGGAGAGCGGAGATATGATATGGGTCTGTATGCGCCCCAACATGGGGAGGGCAGGCAGAGATTACTCGATAAAGCGCATGGTTCTAGGTACACTATTCACCTAGGGAGCACGAAGATGTACCGAGACATGAAACGGAACTTTTGGTGGCTTGACATGAAGAGGGATGTTGCCAACCATGTGGTGAGGTGTGCAACCTACCAGATGATCAAGACAAAGCACCAAAAACCTGGAAGGGACCTTGTAGCCATTGGATATTCTTGTGTGGAAGTGGGAGCACATCTCCATGGACTTTGTGACTGATTTGCCGCGAACTCAAAGGAAGAACGACACCATGTAGGTGATCATAGATCGGCTAAACAAGTCTACTCACTTCCTAGCTATTCAAGTAAAGCTTCTGATGCACTGCTTGGCGAAGCTGTATGTGTCTCAAGTGGTTCAGCTGCATGGTATTCCGATACCCATTGTGTCTGACAGAGACATGAGGTTCACCTCAAAGTTCTAGAGGACTCTGCAGGAAGCATTTAGCATAATGCTCAACTATAGCACAACATTTCATCCTCAATCGGACAGTCAAACAGAGAGGACTATCCAGACACTAGAGGATACGCTTAGAGAATGTGCCCTAGACTTACACGGGAGTAGGGAGGACTATCTTCTGCTGATTGAGTTCACCTACAATAACATCTATCACTCAAGCATCGGGATGACGATGTACAAAGCTTTGTTTGGTAGGCCATGTAGATTACTGGTTTGCTGGAGTGAGGTGGGCACGCATCAGTTGATTGGTCGTAAGCTTGTGCAGTTGTATGCGGACATCGTTGATCTGATCCGTAGTAGATTGTTAGCTGCATAGAGTTGACAGAAGAGTCATGCCGACAGGAACCAGAGACCGCTAGAGTTTCTAGTGGGAGACTGTGTTCCTGAAGGTGTCACCGACCAAGGGTGTCATGAGGTTCAAGAAAGGTGAGAAGCTGAGTCCTCGCTATATTGGCCCATACCAGATTAAGCAAAGGATCGATGAGGTTGCTTAACTGCTAGATCTACCACCAGAGCTGTCATCTATGCACGACATGTTCCATGTCTCCATGTAGAGGAAGTGTCTAGCTGACACGTCTCATGTGATGCCCGTTCAACCAGTGGAGCTCCAGGAAGATTTGTCTAATGTGGAGGATGCCATCTAGATCATTGACCGCAAGGAGCAGGTGTTGTGGAACAAGATGATTCTACTAGTCTTGCTGCTAGGACGGCATCATGGAACTGAGGCCACGTAGGAGCGCAAGGAAGCCATCCTAGCCTAGTATCCGTGTCTTTTTGCCTACTAGTGATTTCGAGGGCAAAATCTTCTTTTAAGGTGGTTAGGATGTAATACATGTAAATTCATTTAAATTTTTAATGAATTTATTTCTGGGTGGGAGTTACTATTCTTGAAGTCCGTTGTGTGAATTTGTGGTTTTGGGCTTGGGCCTCATAGGTTGGCTTCTATTTATGTGTTCTTGTGCTTGTCCCCACGTGGTTGCCACTATGCGTGGTTGGCACTATATGTGGTTAGCACTGTACGTATGGCACTATGCTTGTGGGTTTGTATATGGGCCTTAGTGTGTGGGCTGGTTGGTGGGGCGAGTGGTTAGCTTTGTGCTAGGTTTGGTAAGGCAAGCAGATAAGGGCGTAGCTAAGTAGTTGATTCCATGTGGCCACCTACCTCTTCTGCATGCTTTATAAGCACAAGCCATGCACGAACCACTACTACCCTTCTCCATTCCTTCTAGCATACGCCATCACCTCTTCCCTTTTTCTCCCCAAGCTACCGGCTCCCTCCACCACCTCTATCAGCCACCCACTCACTTCCCCCCACTCTCTCACATCTCTCCCTCACCCTCTCCTCTTTCCCTCATCCTCTCCTTCCATGTTTCCTCCCCTACCAGTGGTGCTAAGAGATCAGAGGTTGGTGATGGCATATGGCGGTGTGTGGAGCTCTAGAGGATCGTCCTTGAGGTCGAAGAAATTTTGGTGGAGCTCGAGGTCGTTGGAGTTGGCTATGGTCGACTAGAGGATCGTTGGAGGTCACGTATAAGGTACGCACCTCAATTCCTATTATAGATAACATGGAAAGGGTCAGTCGTCCGAACTAGGTACACTTCAACACTAAAGGCATGGAACGACAAACCAAAAACCAAATCAGTAGACCGAAAATTCCTGTTTCAAATGTCTGATTTGGTTCGATCGACTGAACCAACACTAGGAGGAACAAAACTGACCGAAAGATGGCATACCAAAATGGTTTGGTATGCCATTTTTTGCAAAAGCAGAAAATAGCCCTCAACCACAAGACTATGAAATCACCCAAAAAGGGACCAAGGGGCATACTCACTAAACAAACACCATAAAATCCAACTAAAACATATATTTTAGACCCTCGAGTCTACCCCAAATCCACACAATTAAAAACAAAATCCATTCACCATAGCTCATGCAACAAAATTGCAAAGACAGATGGGTCAAAAGGACTCGAAACTCAACCACTGTCACAAATGGCCATAGAGGCCCCATAAATTCATCAAAAATCATAATAAATTCTAGGAATGTAAATTTACCTAGATTTCATGCATTCCTAGTTTTTTTACCATTTTCCATGCTTTCTATAATAGGAATTGAGGTGCGTACCTTATACGTGACCTCCAACGATCCTCTAACCGACCATAGCCAACTCCAACGACCTCGAGCTCCACCAAAATTTCTTTGACCTCAAGGACGATCCTCTAGAGCTCCACACACCGCCATACGCCATCGCCAACCTTTGATCTCTTAGCGCCACTGGCAGGGGAGGAAACATGGAAGGAGAGCATGAGGGAAAGAGGGAGAGGGTGAGGGAGAGATGTGAGAGAGTGGGGGGAAGTGAGTGGGTGGGTGATAGAGGTGGAGGAGGGAGCCGGTAGCTTGGGGAGAAGAAGGGAAGAGGTGATGGCGTATACTAGAAGGAATGGAGAAGGGAGAAGGGTGGCGGTGGTTCGTGCATGGCTTGTGCTTATAAAGCATGCAGAAGAGGTAGGTGGCCACAAGGAATCAACTACTCAGCTACGCCTTTATCTGCTTGCCTTACCAAACCTACCATAAAGCTAACCACTCGCCCCACAAACCAGCCCACACACTAAGGCCCATATACAAATGGTCGGAAGACCTGATTCAATAGTTGGTTTTGGTCTTCCATTTTCCAAATGGTCTGTTGAATCTGGCCCTAGCTGTTTTTATGAGAAACGGATTTCTGATGATTTTTTGGATTGGTTTGCTTTGTCCAATTCAGATTGGATTGTGAGCCATCAGTGGAGGTCATATAGGACACCTAATGCACCGGTTTTGTCGAGATTTTTGAAGAGTTTTCCAAAAGAGATAAAATGGATTTGAAAATGGTTTTCAAAGGATGAGATAGCCTATTTTGGACTATGTACAGGCTGAGACACCGTGGGATTGTGTCGTCGGGACTAAAGCATGTGATGACATTCTTGCATAGTCAAACACGTCCCCCTAGTTAAGGTCGTGGGTAGAGAGATTGAAGTGAGTGTTCCTCAGGTATTGGAGGTAGGATACTTCTTGACTGTTGTTCATAGGGTTGAGTTTGAGCTCCACGGGTTGGGGTGTTTTGTGGCATGATAGGGTGATATGATACCCCCACTATTGCTGTGAGCACTGAGGCTCAAGTCTTGTAGGGTGTCTAGTTATGAGACTCCCTTTTGAGCACCATGAGGAGGACACCGTGAGGAGGTGTACCTTGTAGTGGCCAATGTTGGTGGGATACGTGCCCTATAGTTAGTAGCATACTAAGAGACAAAACTGCCTTCCGAGGGAGGAGTTGGCTTTGTGATGATTCTTCAGGCAGGAGAATCGCGAGACAGTGATTGCTCCTACACAAAGTAGCTTCACCATAGCAGTGCAGTGCACTTCAGTGGCTACGTGTAGCTAGAGTTGGTTGCCTAGCGTCGAGTTACTCAACTCACTATGTGTGGTTTTGGTTGTTAAGGGCCTTACTTGTGTTTTGGGCTAGTAGAGCCGTTGCCTATTGGTTTAGCTGATGTGGGCCATGTTTCGTGTGTTTTGGGATTAGTGATGCTTTGCCTTGAGGATTTTTGTGGTTTTGAAGAAAATGATTTGCAAAATGATTTTCAAGGAAAATTGATATAGTTTTGTCTTTCATCATTTTCGTGGGATGCGTGTTAGGTGACTTCTGTCACTCACACTTTTTTCTTGGTTTTTGGGTTGTAGGTGTAGGCAAGGAGTTGGGTTTCAGCATAGTGCACATAGTCTAGAGTCTCATAGCTACACACACAGGTTCCTAGTTGTTAATATTACTGTTTAGCTTTTAATTCCCTATAGTTTAATTTATTTTAATTATTATGGAAATTGGAGGCATTATAGTGGGCGACGGTTACTTGTGTCAGTGACATGGAGGACTAATCAGAGACCTTGGACAATTGAGTGGTGACGTGGAGGACTGAGCAGTGATGGTGTCTTAGATCGAGATCCGATGATGCGGTGAGGGTTGGTTTCTCTTGCGTATCTATGGCATTGATTTCTAGTTAGGGTTTTAGGTTTTTCTATGATTTTTGTAAGGGCAACAATGTATTCCATCTTATCTTCCATAATGTTTCCTTATGAGGGCGATGATGTGTTCCATTTCACTCTAGTTAGGGTTTGCATGTGGTGGTGATGGTGGGTTCTGTCTCACTCCAGTTAGGGTTTTCTTTGTGGTGGTGACGATGGGTTCCATCTCACTCCAGTTAGGGTTTCTCTATGGAGGTGATGGTGGGTTCCATCTCACTCCAGTTAGGGTTTCTCTATAGATGTGATGGTTGGTTCCGTCTCACTCTAGTTAGGGTTCCATCTCACTCCAATTAGGGTTTTTCTGTGGGGTGATGGTGTATTCCATTTCACTCCAATTAAGGTTTCTCTAAGGGGTTTGTCTCACTCCAGCTAGGGTTTCTCTATGATTTCCAGTGTTTCTAGTGATTTATACTTGTGATCATGCCCGCATGGGAGATCTGGCGCGAAGTCGCACCAGAGGGAGGAGGCTACCACCATGCCAGGATGGCGAGGGTGCAAGATAAGGTAAGACAAAAATCAGAGTCGCCACCTAGTCTTTTAAGGGAAAGATGAGGAAAATCACAAAAAAAACAACAAAAGGGATGACTGCATATGATGCAAATGAAAAGGCCAAATGTCTACAAACCAAAGAATGGGTACGGATTCCTTTTACATGTAGAGAAGGTATTAGGCCCCCTTGTACGCCCGAGAAACTTGATCTTTCTAGTCCGATTCACTTGCTAGAGATTGAATGAATGCTTACTAAGCCTAGATTGTGCTCTACTCATGCTAATATGAATGCCAAGTCATGACTAAATGGATGCGCAAGATGCATGTGAAAATTACAAAGAAAACCACATGAAATGATAGAATAATGAAATATGAAGCGACAAAGAAAATCACATGAAATAACAATGTTTTTGGAGAGAATGGCCCAAGAAAACATACCGACATCAAGAGAATCAAAAAATGCAATCGACCTAAATCATCAGAATCGTAGAAAACATCACAGAAATCAAAATGGAAAAATTGCAAAGAAGTCTATGCAAAACGACCAAATGGTGATGTATGAAGAAAATCACATGACATGACGATATTTTTGAAGAGAATAGTCCAGGAAACCATACTGATATCAAAAGGGTCAAAAGTGGGGTCAACCTGCATCATCGGAATTAGGGAAAATGTTATAAAAATCAAAAATGGGAAAATAATCAACAATTGGGCCAATGTAGGCCTTTAGGTCAATTAATGTATGCCCATGGATAATGAAATCCAAATCAAATCGCAAAAATCCCAAAAATGCAAAATGAAGGGAATCAAATCGAATGTCAAGCAAAGGAATTTGAAAACGAATTTGGGAAAAATCCACAGAAAATCATATAGAATGCAGGTTTACTCAGAAAGGATGGAATGATGTGCACGTGCAATGAAAAACTACGTAAAATGTATGAAAATATACCTAAATGTGTAGAAAATGCTGAGGAATGATTTATGCAGAGATTATGCATGACTTAGTGCAAAAACTAACATGCATGTGTATGATTTGATGGCACGAGGGTGATTATGTAATTTTACAGGACTAAGTATGATGAATATATGCATGTGCATGATGCAAGGTCTAATATATGCAAAATGTCAGAAAAAAATGTTGTTTACAAGAAAACATGAAAGGGACAAGGTTTTAAATACGAGAAAATGATGTAAACATGTTAAAGGGCAAGATCAAGGACTAAAATGCAAAATTCACGAAAAAAGGGAAATCTTGATTAAAGTATATTCAATTACTTTTATCTTAGTGTGTAGATGATGGATTAAATGAAAATGTAGCACTGTGGTGTGAGATGTATAAATATTGCATCTTGTTAATTTATTGAGAATTCATGGTCTAATGTGCAAATTCACACATAAAGTGCAAATGTAACTAAAATGTGAAATTAAAGATTAATTTACATTGGAAGCATGATTTTAAAATGAAAACTATATTTAAGTGCAAAATTGCCAAATAAAAAATGAAAATTGTCAAAATGGTGCGTGAAAACAATTAAAACCCTAATTAATGAATTTGAGATTAAACTAAGGGCATGGATGCAATTTTTCGACACTCAATGACTGTATTTTAGGAAGTCAGGGGCTTTCATGCAAAGTTCCAGGGTATAAATGTGATGAAAATTAGACTTTTATGATGATTAGTGTGATTTTAAAGTCTTTTAGGAGTCTAAATGCAAATATAACAAAGAAAACTAATTTTAAAAAGCTTTGGGGCATGATGCAAATTTTCAGGACTTAAGTGCAAGGAAAAATATGGCTGTAGGGGTTTAAATGTGAGAAAACACATATTAATGTAATAATCATTAAGAAAAAAACATGCAGGTGACTGTATGTAATTTTTATAGAAACAATAAAAGAAATAAAAGTTATTTAAAACTGCAGGGATTTAAACACAAAAAGATAGGACCTAAAAGTAAAGATTAAAGGACCTAACTGTAAACTCCTACAACTACAGGGCCTAGACTAAAAACCTCTTCTTCGAAGTTCACCGACAGATCGCCGACGTCTTGACTCCAGAGCAAGCTCTGGCGATGGTCCAACAACGATGCAGCGATGAAGGATGGTGGGCGACGGTTGGGGATGCTTGAGGGTGGCACGGTGAGTGTCTCCAAGGCGTAAGGCGAGGCTGGAGAAGGCGGGGGGCTCCTCCCACCTCGTGCTCCAGTAAGGAGCTGTCGACGCTGGAGAAGACAACGGCAGAGTGGCTGGCGACTGTGCTGCCGTTGGAATGGCTTGGCGGCGAGAAAGGGAGCTTCACGACAGTACGGTGGATGCTCTAGAGGGGCCAGAGGAGATCAGGGAAGTCGGGGTGGCTCCACCTGCCTCCCTGGTGGGTGGTGGACGCAGCAGAGATGGGGACATCACTCCGGGCTATGGAAAGGTGGCGTGGTTGCGTGGAGAGGTTCCTGGTAGGGAGGCGGGCCTTTTGAAGGCGGTCATGAGCGGCAGGATAGTCCGGATGGCACGAGGGCTTCAACGGCAGCGGTCGACAGTGCTACGATGATGCTTTTGGCCGTAGGAGGCTAGCTGGACCCCTCTTGAGGGACAGAGGCTCAAAGAAGAGGAGGAAGAAGAGGGAGGAGAGGCTCTAGGAGCCTCTTCCCATCCCAGTAGGCCACTGGCCTCGCCGATGATGGTGAACCCACCATCAGAGAAGAGGGAGACAATGCACAGGGCCTACCCACTCCTGCGAAACATGATTCAGAGGATAAAGGGGAGATCTACGAGCTTAAAGGGGCATGGGTCAAAGCTAATGGGGGGAGAAATTTCTTGGGGTGACATCACTCCCAGTGGGGTTGGTCAACGGCGGCGCTCTCTGGACTGGCGGCTCTAGCGGGAGCGATGCAGGGTTCTTCGGGATGACCAAAGGCTTCAGCGAAGTGCTCTAAAGGTGGAGGGGATTGCTAAGTTCTCTAGTTTGAAAAGGAGGGTTTCTTTTGTGGGTTCAAGCACCCCCTGGGTTTGTCGACGATGAGGCGTTTTAAACGCCAGTGGAGGTCTCCATAGTCGTCGATCCTCCTCTCTTGTGATGGACGATCGTTCGATGCTCGCGTGAGCTGGAGGATGTTGGCCGGAGATCACGGGGATGCAGGGATACACTCCAGAGACTTCAAGATCTCGCTGAAGATCTTGTCGGAAATTGCAGGCTACCGACGGTGAAAGGAGGTTGGTCGAAATTATTTTTTAGGTTGCCTAAGTTTTTGATTGAGAACTGTGAATGATGTATTGGGCTGGATGGGCCTGCGGAGATGGGCTTTTGATTATTTAGGGTTTTTTGAGGGATTTTAGGGTTTTAGATTTAGGTTTTTATTGTTTGTTTTAGTGATTTTAATTTAGATTTTGGGTTTTAGTTTTAAGTTTGATTAAGTGATTATAATTAGGGTTTTTTTATTTTAGTGGGGTTTTTGGTTTTATTATTTTTATTTGATTATGGTTTTTTGGATTTTATTATTTTAGGGTTTTTATGATTTTAATTAGAATGTAGGGTTTTGTTGTTTTAGGTTTAATTTGGTTATTTAATTAGGGCTCTTGGGTTTATTTTTTTTTTATTTTTTTTTTGTGATTAGGGTATAGGGATTTTGTTTTAGGTTTTAAGAATTATGGTTTTGGGTTTTAATTTTAGGTTTTTTATGGTTTTAAGGTTTGGATTTTATGATTAGGGTTTTTTTATTAGGTTTTGTGATTTTTATTAAGTTTTCTGTCATTTTCAAGATTTTGGGTTTCATAATTTAATTATGTGATTTGAACTAGGGTTTTTTGGGGTTTGATTATTTTAGTGTTTTTTATGGTTTTAATGGGTTTAAATGGATTTGGTTAATTGATTTAAGTTTTGGATATGATTAATTTTAAATTTAGATTTAATTAATTTTTACTTGATTTAATTAAGGATTTAGTTTAAATTTTGATTTAATTGGTTTTTATTAGGGATTTGATTTAGATTTAGATTTAATTGGTTTTTTGCTTGATTTTGTTTGGATTAGGGTTTTTATTTTATTAGATTTAATTTTCAATTGATTTTATTGAGTTTTACTTGATTTTGGTTTTAATTAGGGTTTTTGCTTAATTAATTTGGGTGTTTTGATGATTTAAGTGGATTTTACTGGATTTTGGTTTTGATTAGACATTTTGGCTTAATTGCTTTGAGTTTTAATGTCTTAAGTGAGTTTTATTTTGGTTTGGATTTTTAATTATGGGTTTTGCTTAGATTAGGTCAGAGTGGGCTTGTGTGGGCCTGAATGGGCTTGTGTGGGCTTGAGTGGATTTACTGGTTTAGGTTGAGCTAGGGTTTAGGTAGTTGCAACTAGAGCATCTTTCCAGAAGAGCCTGTTGCCAAGTGACTGCGAAATTGGGGTGTCTACAAATGCCCTTTCCTGAGCAAGGTCGAGGGAACTAAGACCAATACTCAAGGTTGACAAGACACCTCGCCTGAGTTCATGGGAGAGTGGTATTTATTGTGGGGCTATGAGCGACTTATTTGGTGGATGCACCGAAAGTCACGATTCATGGCCCATGCATGATGTGGATGCAATGGTTGATCCTGATGCCGAGTGATGGATGAAGACGATGTTGATGACGAGTGGGTTGCCCACCAGCCCACGGAATGGAGCTCAAGGGATACTCGGACAAAACTATCGGGCTTGTCACACTATAAGGGGGACTTGGCAAATGATAGACCTTCTGGCCCGAAAGGATGCATGGCAAGATATCGGACTTTCTATCCGAGGGTAGACTGATGACAGATGTCAATCGGATAGTTTGGGGGTATCAGCTTGCTTTTGACAATGTGACGCTTGTCAATCAGATAGTTTGGGATATTAGCCCGATGATGAGTTGATAGACTCGTTGCCAGATAGTTAGGGTTACCAGCCCAATGACGAGTTGACAGACTCGTTGCCGGATAGTTAGTGTTATCAGCCTGCTCTCGACAATGTGACGATTGTCAACCAGATAGTTTGGGATATCAGTCCACTCTTGACAATGTGACGGTTGTCAACCAGATAGTTTGGGGTATTAGCTCGATGATGAGTTGATGGACTCGTTGCCAGATAGTTAGGGTTATCAACCCACACCCGACAATGTGACGGTTGTCAACGGGTATCAGCCCGATGTTGAGTTGACGGACTCGTTTCCTGGTAGTTAGGGTTATCAGCCCGAAGGATAAGGGTTGTTCCTTGGATGTAAGAAACAAACAACTTGGACCTCCTCTATACTTAGAGGAGTCACGAGGAAAGGGATGAAGGTTGTTCCTAGGATTCAAGGAAACAACGGCCCAAATCTCCACCTGACTTAGAGAAGTCATGAGGAAAGGGATGAAGATTGTTCCTAGGATTCAAGCAAATAGCGGCTCGGATCTCCTCTAGACTTAGAGGAGTCACAAGGAAAGGGGTGACGATTGTTCCTAATACTCTAGGAAACTGCGACTCAGATCTTCTCCGGACATAGAGGAGTCACAAGGGAAAAGGATAAAGGCTGGTCCTGCGATTCAAGGAACTAGAAACTTGGATCTCCTACGGACTTATTGGAGTCACATGGATAAACGATAAAGGCTGGTCCAAGGACTCAAGGAACCAGCGGCTCATGTCCCCTCCGGACTTAGAGGAGTCATAAGGGAAAAGGATTAAGGCTAGTCCTAGAATTCTAGGATCCAGCGACTTGGAGCTCCACCAGACTTAGAGGAGTCATGAGAAAAGGGATAAAGGCTATTCTTAGGAATCAAGGAAACAGTGACTTGGATCACCTACGGACATAGAGGACTCATAAGGAAAGGGATGAAGGTTTTTCCTAGGATTCAAGGAACCAACGACTCGGATCTCCTCCGGACTTAGAGGAGTCACAAGGGAAAAGGATAAAGGCTAGTCCTAGGACTCAAGAAACAAGGGGCTCAGATCTCCTTCGAGTTTAGAGGAGTCACGAGGGAAAAGGATCATGGATAGTCCTAGAATTCTAGGATCCAGTGACTCAAATCACCTCCACACTTAGCGGAGTCATGAGAAATGGGATAAAGGTTGTTCCAAAGACTCATGGAAATAGCAACTCGGATCTCCTCTAGACATAGAGGAGTCACGAGAAAAGGGATAAAGGCTTTTCCTAGGACTCAAGGAAACGACGAATCGGATCTCCTTCGAACTTAGAGGGGTTGCGAGAAAAGGAATAAAGGCTGGTCCTAGAACTCAAGGAACCAGCGACTCGGATCCAACTACTTGGATCTCCTCCAAACTTAGAGGAGTCACGAGAAAAGGAATAAAGGCTATTCCTAGGACTCAATGAAATAGCAACTCGGATCTCCTTTATACTTAGAGGAGTCACAAAAAAAGAAATAAAGGTTGTTCCTATGACTCAAGGAAACAGTGACTTGAATCTTCTCCAGACTTAGAGGAGTTGCAAGAAAATGGATAAAGGCTGGTTTTAGGACTAAAGGAACCAGCGACTCGGATCCCCAACAGACTTAGAGGAGTCACGAGGGAAAAGGATCAAGGTTGATTCTAGTATTTTAGGATCTAGCAACTCGGATCTCCTCAGGACTTATAGGAGTCACGAGAAAAGGGATAAAGACTATTCTTAGGACTCAAGGAAACAACGACTCGGATCTCCTCTGGACTTAAAGGAGTTGCGAGAAAAGAGATAAAGGTTATTCCTAGGACACAAGGAAACAGCAACTCGGATCTCCTTCAGACTTATAGGAGTCGCGAGAAAAGGGATAAAGGCTGGTCCAATGACTCAAGGAACCAGCGACTCAGATCCCTTACAGACTTAGAAGAGTTATGAGGGAAAAGGATCAAAGCTGGTCCTAGAATTCTAGGATCCAACGACTCGGATCTCCTCTAGACTTAGAGGAGTCACGAGAAAAGGGATAAAGGTTGTTCCTAGGACTTATGGAAACAGCGACTCAGATCTCCTCCGGACTTAGAGGAGTCACGAGGAATGGGATAAAGGATGTTCCTAGGATTCAAGAAACCAGCGACTTGGATCTCCTCCAGACTTAGAGGAGTCACGAGGGAAAGTGATAAAGGCTGGTCCTAGGACTCAAGGAACCAGCAACTTGGATCTCCTCCAGACTTAGAGGAGTCACAAGGGAAAAGGATCAAGATTGGTCCTAGAGCACTAGGATCCAGCGACTCGGATCTCCTCCGTACTTAGAGGAGTCACGAGAGAAGGGTTAAAGATTGTTCCTAGGTGTAACCATGCCGGCGAGGAGATTCTGCAAAAAGATGCGAAATCGGTCGGCAAAAATCACGTCGAAAAAGCAAAATAAAATGCAAAATGCAGGAGTCGCCAGCTAGTCTATTATGGAAGACGAGGAAAACCATAAACATGAAAAAATCATGCAATCAATAAAAAGAAAGGTCTACGAAAACAAGAAATGCGAGTAAGGATCCCTGTTACGCACGAGGAAGTTGTTAGGCACCCTCGAACGCCTAATAAAATCAGTCTTCTATGATTTCTCCAATGAAATGTTGGCTTTTCAGTCTTTTGCTATATACGCCCGAGGGCGATATGCCATGCCATGTTAAGTGCCTTATGCTAATAGGTGCATGATGTGCGGGGTGTGTCCTATGCTTAGGAATATCAC
>JAMKQA010016798.1:0-31475 GCA_024699735.1 Posidonia australis
AAATTTACTCGCAATTGAAATTTAACGATGATGCATATAGTGAGGACTTATTGTCCTCGCAATGTCCTCGTAAACGCCATTAGCGAGGAAATTGCGAGAACATTGGGAGGACTTAGCGAGGACATTTGTCCTCGCGATTTCCTGTTTTTCTTGTAGTGAATTCAACATCTAATCCTAAGGTCAAACATGAACTCTGTTATACATCAAAGTCATTTAGGGGAAACCATAATATTTCTAAATCCTTTAGTCTTTTATCTCATCCACAACATAAGGGGAATTTTACTAAATCACTTAGGCATTTCCTCAAAAATCATTTTCTAATCATCTTCCATTGTAAGATTATCCACAAAATCCACACACTACTTAACAACATTTAAATCATCAGAAACCAAACCAAAATCTACAAAAAAACAAGGTTGAAAACCACTACCAAGCCAAATCATGCTTATAAAATCATGCCTGGAAATCGCTCCTGTCAATAGCACTCCACCCCAAATGGGTAGTAGAAATTATGAGAAAACCAGAGAACGCAAAATTACCCAAATTGGGAATCACAACCAATCTCCACACACTCACCCAAAAATCATATATAATATATTAAACTGAAGATATTGAAGTACTTTACTACTTGGGACAAAAATCAGAATGATCCGATACATGTAGCTCAAGTTATCACAAATCAAATCTTACATGCACTATTCACTCAAAAATGCCAATCACTATAAAAATCACTGGAAAATCCACCAAAAAAAACTTCTAAAAATAAACCCAAGCATCCACATAGCACAATCTACATTAGCAAGCTCATACTATCAATCTAGACATGAAAAGAGAAGATCTATGAGTGTGTACCTCAAACGACACACACAAGTTGCTCCCACACAAAGATCGACCATTCCAAGCCAGAGCTACCTCCTCTCTCTCCAACAGAGCACGCACAGCCTTGAGGTGACGATTAGAGCTCGCCTCCACCTCAAGGACACAGTCGAACGACCAAAGATTGGTGCCCTCCACATGTTCCTCATCACTCACACCCCCCCCCCCCACCCCCAAACTGAAAAAGGAGAAGAAGAAGTAGAAAAGAAGCAAAAGACAGAAGGAGAAGGAGACAAAGGCTCTGGAAAATTCTCCTCGCGCTCTCTCCCACTGTGCTTAAGAAATGAAGAGAAAGATAAGGAGTATCAAACATGCCTCATTCCTTTAATAATTGTAAGCCTGAAGAAGAATTCATGCACATATTTGTGGGTCACGAGCACATGCACACAATCATGGTTGCAACGCTCAACAATCTTGTGTACTAATTCAAAATTCACAAGGCAATCAGCCTCCAAACCATTGCCACATGCATGCGAGGCTACGAGTACATAACCACATCCAAACGACCATCCACTACTCAAGTGGCTCGTGCACGAGGAGATAAGCCTCCAAAGCATACCAACAAACCATTAGAAATGCAAAATAAATCCATAATTATCCATCCAGACTTTCACAAGGATTCACACATCATCTCATCCTTAAAATACCAAAACACATAATCCAAATCTAAGCTACAACACCAAATCGAAAAGCAAATCACCGAATTACTAGAACAATGCACTCACGCCACAAATATGCACTAGAATTACGTGTCAGAAACATGTGCCACCACCTTGTGCCAGAAACACCCACTAGTTACACCTGCCTCCACATAAAAATCCTCTGAACTAGGTAATAAAGAAGGCAAACAAATTTGCAAGTGTTACACGTAATCACCGAAAAACATAGAGTGTGAAGAAAAATCACGATCTTTGTCTACTTAGACTTTTCAGGGGCATGAATAAATTAGAAATTTTTTGTAATAAATGAGTTCATTCACCCACTTACGTGCATGATTCTTCCACCCATTTGTGTACGAGGGCTCTCACACCCACTTTCATGAGGTGTTTTTCTCTTACTTCCAAGGTTTAGTCTGTCATGTGTTCTGAAGCTTTGCCTCTAAATAAGAAGAAAAATGAAAAAAAAAGACACAGTTTCATTATTTGTCATTCTCGATATCTAAAATTTGGAAATCTGTTCTAAATCTGCATCTAAATTCTTGAATTTTTATCCAAAAAACATTTGACGAATCGAATTCAAATCTGAAAAAATTCGTATCGAATACGGATGTTGATACATTCAATTCGAAAAAATTTGTATCCAAATTAGTAAATTATTCACATCCATATCCATATGCGTATTCGAATCCATATAATGTATAAGTAACCAATTATTTTTTACATATATTTTAGTTTTAATTTTATATTTTTATTTAAGTTTCATATATAACATATGGTTAATTAATCTAACTAATATTATTTATTATTTACATTTAACTATACTTTAGATAGTTCAAATATTGAATATCAAATGTCTAACAGATGCAGATACAGGTTTATTCATATTCAGATTTTTTGATTGGGATATGGATAATATCCGAATCTAGATGTATCCGATGGATTTGTATACGAATATCAAAATTAATATCTATTCAGATACGAATACAAATTTAGATGTTGATGAAAAATTTTAAATTCAAATTTGAATATTGTCATACCTTCTGTATTTGCTTTGTCTATATCCTTAATTTATGCTTATATTATACCTCTCCTAGAAGGAAACGAAAAAGAAAAGGATGGATTTTTTTTTAAAATTTACAAATAAGTACTTTTTTCCTTTTGAAAGATTACGGAGACAACTGCTATAGTGTAATTGACAAAGAAGAGTGAAACTTACATCTCTCTCTCAAATTTAAATCTCACATACTCGAGAAAAAATATATATATATCTATTGATTTCTAAAAAAAAAAAAAAAGTTACGGAGACTTGAGAGAGGATGCATGTAGCCAACAAAAAGAGCCCCCGGCCTACGTGTACTTCATGTACACCAGAAATCACATGAGCAACAGTAAGTATTCCATAACGTTTCCTAGTCCACGCAAGCAGTACTGCTTCCTTCTTCCCTTTCCTCCGGAATCTCTGTGAGAAGATAAAATCAAATGTAGAAGCATTATACTTGAATTACGGGATTTATCAGGTGCGGGGTATCACATGTCACGAAGGCTTAACTTATTCATCAATCGTGCACGTGGCAGACAGAAGGCACATGAAGCTTTTTTTCTAATATAAAAATCAACCAAACTAATTAAACAGCTTCGGTATGTTGTTCATTTCTATCTGCTTTTGCAATACTTAATTTTACGTACGTCAAAAAAAAAAAAGGCTAATGTTAAGGTAAAGGCGTTGTCCTCATACAGGTATATACGATATTAACAGCAATCAACAAAACCGTTAATGACAACAATCTGCAACCCCAAAGCCATCCAAACTTGGGGACCCAAAACTTCGAACGAAGCAACTATTCATGGAAATAGATCGACGGCAAACCTGCAGATTACGTAATTACAGGGACACAGTTGGTTGTTGGTCATAAATAGTGATATGTACGTAATATATATGTGTGTATGACAGGAAATGTTAACATCAACTCGTGCAGAGAGCTCTGTCGGGTGCGGGCAGACTGCAGAGGCAGAGGATACTGTACTTAGGTAGTGTTGGTTACATTGGTACTAATGCTAGAATGGGCGGGAATAAAATGATTTTTTTGGTTTAGAATAGAATTTTTTGATATTTGGAAAGAAATGATCATTATTGATGGAATAAAATTACCACTTAATATGAAAAATTCAATCATTATCGTTTACCGAAAAAAAATAAGGAAATTTCATTCCATATGACACGATCGATGTAATGGTGGCGACGATAATGGTAGAGTAGTGGTAGACTAAAGTGGTGGCGACATTGTAGAAAAAGAGGACAGTGGATGACGAACGATGACTATGTCCAGTCTTCCTGATGGTTCTTCTTCCTCCACCAAACGTTTCCTTTCCAATTCAATATTTCTCACCAATTTCCACAACCCATGACACGTACAACATACCTCTGCTAGGCAACTCAATTTCGAAACATTCTTAGTGTAACGTCCTAAATCCGGACATGTTACCTAAATCGTAGCATCATAATTAAAATCACACTAATTACAAAGAAAATTAAATAACTGTAACTAAAGCTCACCTCTAGGAAATAATGTGCGGCTAGAAGCTCTGACTCCGGCACCGGAACTCGACTGCACTCAATCTGCATCTGAAAACTAAACAAGCACGCGTAAGTGACATCTAAGTGACCCAGTACGTTTCTCAAACATACAAACAACAAAAAAATCCAGCAAAATGCCAAATGCTCAACTTTTAATTTATAAAATTTAGTTTTCTTTGAATATCCAATTTAAAACATCCTTGGCCTTTCTTTTGAATTCATTTGGAATTTAGTTTTCAAAACCACATTCCTTTCCCAAAACCCTTTTTTTTTTACTTTCTTTTTATCCTTTTCAAAACTTTTCTCATACTCTGAGAAATTCACATTTCCGACCAGATCCAACCTAAAACACAATGCCTCGTAGCGCTAAAAACCAAAATCACAAACACTGGCTGGGAACTGGTTAAAACACCAACATTATTTCATTCCAGGATTTTAGGACTATTCATAAATCCAATCCTAGCCAAACCATATTTCTTTTTATTTCTCAAAATCACATTCTTTTCTTACTCATTTCCACTATTCTTTATTGATGTTACCTTAATCAGAGGTAACCAGGCACACAAGTAGTGGGTGAGGACATCATTTCCCTTACCTCCCTGCACTATTGTGGTGAAATTCCCCATGCAGAATGCCACTACCCTGGCCAACCAGTCTCAATCTCTTTCATATATGCACGGGGATACATCTTTGTTTGACGTCTCATCGATGACCCGAACAACTAGGTTCAATGACCCAGGCTTAACCTACAACGTCGATGACCCGAACAACTAAGTTCAATAACCTAGGCTCAGCCTACACCGTCGCGAGCTCGGTGACCCGAACAACTAGGTTCAACAACCCAGGCTCAGCCTACACCGTCTCAAGCTCGGCAACCACAGTCGTGTCTGGCAACTGGTTTCAATGGAGCCTCATACTCCCACCACGTTGTCGACACCAACTCTCGTGGTTCCTTAACACATTATTAGTGTTTCATTTTCAAAACTCTTTAAGCTTTCCTTTTCAAAACCATTTCCATTTCCATTTCCATTCTTTTTCATTGCAAAAATCTGTTTCCATGCAATACTTGACCCTCTACTGGGGTCCCAACTCAATTCATTTAAAATCATGTGTTTGAAATCACGATTGGGTCTCATGCCCAAAAACCACACACAATCAACCATTTTATTTGTTTATAGGGTCTAAAACCCAAAACCATGCCCAAATCCACTCATTTGGGTTCTATATTCCTCCATGTCATTTACATGGGGAAAACATCACTAACACATACTTCGCATACCTTTTAAACCATTTATCCTTCATTTTATATTCACATTTATATATGTCAGGGTTAGGGCAAAATGGGCAGACCGAATTTCAGGTTCGGTATATCGAAAATCCTTAGTTCGATACACTGAACATTTTCGGTATACCGAACTTCCCCTGATTCGATATACCGAAACATTCTCGGTATACCCAAACTTCCTATTTCGGTCGACCAAATGATTTCGGTCTACCAAATCTAGAGATCCTGGTTTATTTGTCAGGATTTCGATATCCCGAATTCAATTCAGCATATCGAATTTCCCGCAACCAGGACATTCCCATGTTTCGGTCGACGAAATCGTTGGAAGTGGGAGCCTCGATCGGACCTCTCAAACACACATCACAAAATACCAATAAATCATGAGGTGTAGACCCTTGAGTCTACTTTAAAACCCCCCAAACCATTCATGATTTCATTAACCACACAATCCACACGAAAATCACAAAGGGATGAGACTCAAAACAGTTACTGTAACCTTCATCCCAAAATCTTATATATTCCTAACAATTTCCATCCTAACCGCATGATATTTTTGTTTTCAAGCTATTCAGCTCATTTTCATCAATTCTCCTATTTTCCTACGATTTTACATGTACTTTTCATCATTTTCATGCATTCGACATGATGAACTTAAAGTGTGGAAACGAGGGGGAAAAGAGGGCCGCATACCTCGAGTGGCACTCTGGCGATCTTCCTCACTCACCAGCGAGTCTCTTCTCGCCCCAGCGAAGTCTTCTTCATCGGCGGACCACACGAACCGCCACCTCCTCTGCAGCACGCCGTTCTACCTCTCCTTCTTCTCCCTCGCATCTCAGTCCTCCCTCTTCCACTCGCCTCTGCCTCTCTTTATCTCCTCCCCCTCTCGCGTCACGTCGACTGCCCATCACGTCGAAGACAGGGAGGCACGAGCCAGCGTCGTTGGTGGCACGGGCTGGTAGAGGAAGAAGACGGGGTGGGGTGAACTCGTGAGTGAGAGAAGGAGAAAAAGAAAGAAAGAAAGAAAAGAGGAAAGAACGGGTACGCAAACTGAAGCGACTATGCATCCTCAAATTGGACTCCACATTGGTCCCAAATCACAAGCAGGTGCACAGAAAGCCAACCACGAACTCACATATCCAAGAAACAACAGATTATCCATTAATAAACCATTTATACAATATTATAATTAATTACATGGTTTACAATTAAAAATGGATAATCAGGCCCAGATGTCACACTTACTATCCATGAGTTTCATCACCTTATTGATCCAAATTTCTCTCCTCCGCTTTCCTCCACTAATGATTCTCCTAACCCCTTGTTCTCTACTTGGCTCAAATCAGACCAGTTGGTTCTCAATTGGATACGAGCTACAATGTCTCCGACTGTGCAATCCATTCTTCTCCCTTCCACCATCGCTCTTGAGGCCTAGTCTCTTCTAGAGAAAAGATTTGCTCCTACATCAAAATCGCACTTAAAAACTCTCAGAGACCAACTTCGTAACCTTAAGAAGAAATCAGATCAATCTATCGATGATTACATCCTCACTGCCAAAAACATCTCCAACGCCATGGCTTCTGTTGGCCAACCCATTCTTGAGGCTAAGTTAATTGACTTTATAACAGATGGTCTTGGACATGAATATCAAAATATTATAACCTCTGTTTACTTTCGATCATCGACTACTTTCGATGAATTTTATGAGTTCCTTCTTTAGAAATCTTCCCTCCATCAGCGTCTCAACCCATCCCCTCTCCCAACTATTGAATCTGCTTTTACTACTCCACGCAATCCAACTCTTCTAATACTGGTCATTGTGGAGGTCATGTTCGTGGTAGAGGAAGACGTTCTCATGGCAAGGGGTGTGGTAGAGGAGATCGTTATCATCACTATTATTCCAACAATTATCAACAATCAACTCCTCCTCTTCTGCCTACTCCTTCATCCATCAACACCTCTGTTCCCTACCAGATCTACAACAAATGGGGTCACACTGCCGGGACCTGCTGTAGACACCCCAATTTTGGAAGGATTGCAGGTAGTCTTTTCTAAAGTGAAATTTTGGTTGTTGGACTCTCGTCACTTTTTCCCAAAGCTAACTTTACATCTTAACCTAATTTCATCCACAAAACAAGCCTAAGCCTCTGTTTTAATCTAAAAACCCTAGAGGACAATCAATACACTAAACCATATCCTAAACCCTAGTTATGTTTCAAACCTAATCAAACCCATGTAAATCCAAACAAATCTTAATTCTAATAAACCCTAATCCTAATAAACCCTAATCCTACCAAAACTCTAATCCTAATATACCCTAACTCAACCCTAACCCTCACTCTAACAAACCCTAATACCTTAACTCAACCCTAAACAATTCCAACTACCCTCCATTCCATTCTAACAACCTCAACAAACTCATATAACATCCTAAACTAAAAATCCTAACAACTCTAACTACCCTCCACTCCATTATAACTACTCTGACAAACTCCTATAACAACCTAAACAAAAAATTCTAACAACTCTAACTACCCTCCACTCCATTCTAACAACCTCAACAAACTTTTATAACTACCTAAATAAAAAACCTTAACAACCTAACTATGCAAGTCTATAAATACCTCCCATTTGCAAAGAGAAAAGGAAGGGAAAAGGATGAGAGAAAACTTGGAACTAAGAAAAAAATCAAGGAGAGACCACCAAATCAAAGCAACCAGAGCAACCAAAGGAGCATCAAACCACTGAGGAGGCTCGGAGGAGAAGTAGTTTAAAGCTCAGCCCAACTCTAGTTACCTTCTCCGGCAAGCTCCGACGACAGCTAGGCCTTCCTCCCTTGTGCTTTTCCACCTCTCTGGATGCCATAAAACCTCCCCTGGAAGCCTCTAGAAGAAGCTTGCCGGCCACAGCCCTCGTCATCGCCAGAGAAGACGACACACAATGGAATTCGTCTGGGCTTTTCACGGGGTATAGTTCTCTCCTGAGCGTTGGAGAATCTTCCTCTCTCCTTCCTTTAGCCTCAGAAAGCTTTGAAGCCCCACTCTAAGCCTCGATCACCTCCCGCAATCGACATCGTTGGAGACGACAGCGAGCTAGATCGGAAGGGGAGCTCACATTGCCTTTATTGCCTCCAGATGTTGGAATCACCTCCTCTCCGCATCGTCGACCTTCTAGGAGCATTGGATCGTCGCTCTGCCGCCTTCAGTAACTCCTTCTTCTTTGGCACGTCATCGGAATCGTGATGCCATAGGTGGGTGGAAGCTTCTGGCCATTTGATGCCTGATCAAAGCAGATGGATCATCTTCTCTTCCTTCCCTCTTGCTTCCCTCACGTTGGGATGCAAGATCTGGTGTCAGGGAAGCCCTAGATGGCTTCCCATGCAATCGTCGTCGGTGAGGTTTAGTCATCGGCGATTGTCGAGTGTTTCTGAAAGTTTCTTTTTAAAAAAAACTTCTTTTCTTTTCTTTTCTTGCATTTAGGTCCTTCCATCTTACATCTCAGTCCCTACATTTATTTGTAAATCATTTTAATAATGTTTTATTTTGGTAAGTTTTCAGTTTGGCCCATGCATTTTTTTATTAAACTTTCAGGTCCTAAATTTTTGACATAAAACTTCAACTTTTGTTTTCCTTCATCTTTCGTTCATTGATTGATTTGCACATTTAACCCTGAACTTCACTAAAATTGCACTGAACACATGTTTTTTGGCACCTTTACAAATTAGACCCTGGGAATCTTAATTTTTACCCAAAAGTATATAGATTTGCACATTTAACCCTGAATTTCTCTAAAATTACACTGAATACATGTTTTTCTGGCACATTTACAAATCAGACCCTGAAGATTCCTATTCCCATCCATTAGTCCACTAATTTGCACATTTAACCCTGAATTTCTCCTAAATTACATTGAGCACTTATTTTTCTGGCACATTTATAGATTAGACCCTAGAAATCTCAATTTTTACCTAAAATGCATAGTTTTGCGCATTTAACCCCCAACTTCCATACAATTACATAGAAATGTGTTCTTTAGCACATTTACAGATTAAACCCTGAATATCTCAGTCTTTACCCAGAAACATGTGATTTTTGCACAAAGGCCCCTAGAAACTTACATATTCCATCCATGCATTCATTTGTACATTTTGTTATTCTTTTCATGCATATATTCTCATGCGTATCTTTTTGTATCTTGCACTCACATTTCAAACTCATTTCAAACTTATTTCAAACTTAGTCTTCAAATCGTTTTTCGGATTTCCTCCAAGTTTCGTAGTTTTTTATTTGATTTGGATCTTCATCGCCCAAAGGCGTACATTAACAGACTTGTCAATGCCGACATGGACCCGAATGAGAATTATTTTCTCTCATTTGATTTTCTCAGATTTCTTAAGTTTCTGCTATTTTACGTGATGCTTTCCGAACATTTCTGATTTTCACGATTTTCCTCATCGTCCAAGGGCATACAGTAAAGTGGCATTTTCAATGCCTACATTGTCCCTTAGATTATTTTCCTTATCATTTCTCTTTTATTCATTATTTCTTAGAGATTTGTCATATTTGTGCATTCATCTTAGGCATGTGCTTTAGAAGTAGACAAGCATACATACACTAGATCATAAGCAAACGGTTAACCTTGAAAGATCAATTTCTTCGAGCTCATGGGGGTACCTAATACCTTCCCTATGCGTAACAAGAATCCTTACCCTTTCTCTAACCCGCATTGATTTATGTACTTCATCCATTAAGCACGAAGCACACATGTGTTTCTTTGCATTGATTTCTTTGGATTTTCTTTGTGTTTGGTTTTCCTCGTCTTTCTATTAAAAGACTAGGTGGCGACTCCTTTTCTTATCTTTCTTTGGCGTTTCTGAGTCGAGTCTCCTTTCTTATATTCACCATCTTCACCATAACCATATCATGATTTCTTGTGTGTTTCCGCACATAGAGGAGTCGTGCAGGGTTCCACCGACATGGTCACACTTGCTACAATCAATACAACCATGCTTACATGGTGCAACCCTCTATCGACGCCATGTCCAACCTCAACCTCAGTAGTCCCTCTGAATCATCTTGGTGTGTCGACTCTAGGGATACACAACACATGACTCATTCTGCCTCCAATTTGACAAGTTCTCAGCCATATGCAGGTAGTCGATCCATTTTGGTTGGTAATGGATCCCTTCTTCCCATTACCCACATTGGCAATTCCTCTATATCTTCTCCCTCTGGTTCTATCACTCTTCACAATTTTCTTCTTGTTCTGACTATCAAGAAAAACTTACTGTCCATCCAACAGTTCTCGCATGATCATAACTGTATCTTTCTAATGGACAATTTTGGCTTTACTATGAAGGACAAATTCACCATCAAGGTTCTCCTCCTTGGCCGTAGTACCAATGGCCTCTATCATGTCTCTGGACCTCCCTCATCCAGTGCTCTCTTCATCGCTATTGGGAGTTGTAATTCTTCTCATTTTTGGCACCAGAGAATGGGTCATCCTTCCTCAATGGTTCTCCAGACTCTTTTCTATCGCTTCCATCTTCCTACTACAACCACCTCCACTGGATCGTGTTCTATCTGTCCTCTTGGCAAAGCTCATCGTCTTCCTTTTCCTAAACAAGAACGACACTCCACTTTTCCTTTACAGTTACTTTTCATGGATGTATGGGAACCTTCACCTGTGAAATCTATATCTAGTTTTGTTTACATTCTAACAATTGTTGATGATTTCTCTCGGTATATGTGGATCTTCCCTTTACTCCATAAATCTGATGTTCTACAAATTTTCTCTACCTTCAAGAAACTTATTGAAAATCAATATCACTGTTCCATTCAATCTGATAATGGTAGCGAGTTTGTTAATAATAACTTTAAATCCTCTGTCCAACATCATGGCATCAATCATCGTCTATCATGCCTTTACACATGTGCTCAGAATGGCATTGTTGAACGTAAACATCGCC
This sequence comes from Posidonia australis, assembly GCA_024699735.1. Classification (NCBI taxonomy): domain Eukaryota; kingdom Viridiplantae; phylum Streptophyta; class Magnoliopsida; order Alismatales; family Posidoniaceae; genus Posidonia; species Posidonia australis. The sequence continues at coordinate 11,361 of JAMKQA010016798.1, forward strand.
ACCTTGTAGAAATGGGTCGCTGTCTGCCTTTTCAAGCTGGCCTCCCTTCTTCCTTTTGGTTTGCTACTTTTGATATGGTATCTCATCTTATTAACCGGCTACCTACTCCGGTTCTTGCTAATGCTACTTCTTATGAGCTTTTGTATCACCATCCTCCTGATTACAATGTTCTCTGCACGTTTGGATGTGCTTGCTATCCTCTCTTACTTGGCCCTGCTGAAACCAAACTCCAACCTAAGTTTGCATTATGTATTTTTCTTGGCTTATCTCCCACTCACAAAGGCTACAAATGCCTTGATGCTGCCACTGGAAAAATTTACATCTCTCGCCATGTCACCTTCGATGAGAACTCTTTTCTTGGTTTTGCCAGTTATAAATCTTCTTCTACTCGTGCCTTTTCACCTCTCTTTTATAATCCCACACCAAACAAACTTCTTCCACCCAAAAATATTCTTTACACTAAAGATGCCTCTGACATTGGTCCCACTTGTCTCCTGCAACTATCACCTTCCTCTACTCCTTCACTCTCTACTACTACTTTGGTAACCTCACCACCTACATGTCCTCCATTCACGTCTACCTTTAGTCACTCTACTTCCCCACATAAGTTCCACTCTCTGGCCTGTATTCTCAAGCAGAAATCTCCACATCCCCTTCCCTAGGCTCTTGCTGCGTCTCATTCAGATCCTAGCCTTCACGAGCCCAATTCTTACGCCGAAGCAAAACAATATGCTCACTGGTTAGCCGTTATGGAGGATGAGTGTGACACCTGGGTCTGATTATCCATTTTAATTGTAAACCATATAATTAATTGTAATATTATATAAATGCTTTATTAATGGATAATCTGTTGTTTCTTGTGATTATGAGGATTTGGTTGGCTTTCTGTGCACGTGTTTGTGATTTGAGACCAAGGTAGAGTTCGATTTGGGGATGCATAGTTGCCAAAATTTACGTGCCTGTTTTTTTTTCTTTTTCTTTCCTTCTTTTTCCTCTCTCTCTCTCTCTCTTTCATGTGCCCTCACCATCCCCATCTTCTTCTTCCTCTCCCTCGAACCCGTGCCACCACAATTGGCAACCCGTGCCTCCCCATCCCTTCTGACGTGATGAGCAACCGGTGCAACACAAGGAGGTGGAGAGGATATAAAGGGAAGGAGGCTAAGGGAAGAAGGGGGAACCGAGCGGAGGAGGAGGGAAAAGGAGAGGAGACGAACCGAGGAGACTGAGGGAGAGGAGAGCTGAGCTGTGTACACCACCACCGTGAGCCGCCGAGGTCGTGCAGGGGTGCGGTGTAGTTACCGGAGTGCCATCGGAGGTACACGACCTCTCTCTCTCTCCTTCGTTCTTCTCTTACAGCATGCCATGTTAATTGCATGAAAAATGAGAATAAATGCATGTAAAATCATAGAAAAATAGTAGAATGAATGAGAATGTGATGGATAGCATGAATATGTAGATATCATGCAGTTAGGATGAAAATTGGTAGGCTTATACGAGTTTTAGGGATGTATGCTACAGTGATTCATAACGAGCTTCGCCCCTTTGTGTTTTTTGTGTGAATCGTATAATGAAAGAATTCATGAATGGTTTTAGGGGTTTTGAAGTAGACTCAAGGGTCTACACTTCATGATTTATTTGTGATTTTTGATGCATGTTTGAGGAGTCCATCGAAGGCTCCCATTTCTAGTAAAATGTGTAGACTAAAACAGGAGAGGTGTTCTGGACACGGACAATTCAACATGCTGAACTGAGTTCGACATACTGAATTCCTGTCAGATTAAACCAAAATACCTGGTTTCGGTAGACCAAAATCACCCGGTCGACAGAAACAGGGAATTTCAGTATACCGAACCAGGGATTTTCGGTATACCGAACTCGGTTTCGGTCTGCCAATTTTACCCTAGCCATGATATGCATAAATGGAAATAGAAAATGGAAATAAATGGTTTTAATTGGACAATGAGCATGTGTTAATAGTGTTTTCCCCATGCAAATGTCATGAAGGAATATGGAACCCAAATAAGTGTATTTGGGAATGATTTTGGGTTTAAAGCCCTAAGAATGAAATAAAAGTGACTAAATGTGTAGTTTTGAGTAATTTTGGGCATGAGACCCAATTTATGATTTTAAAAGTATGGTTTTTCATGGATTGAGTTGGGACCTTAGAAGAGGGTCAAGTGTTGCATTGCAAAGATTTCTGCAATGAAAAGAATGAAATGGAAATAATTTTAAAAGGAAAAACTCAAGAGTTTTGGAAATAAAACACTAATAATGTGTTGTGGAATCATGGGGGTTAGTGTCGACAATGTGGTAGGAGAATGACACTCCAAAGAAACCAATTGCCAGACACGACCGTGGTTACCAGTGTGGAGCTACGAGTGGATGGTGTCGACAAATTGTAAAACATCAATTGTTAGACATGACCGTGGTCACCAATGATTGTAACGGTGTAGGCTGAGCCTGGGTCATTGAACCTAGTTGTTTGGGTCACCGATGGGATGTCAAATAAAGACGTATCCCCATGCATAGATGAAAAGAAATTGAAGCTAGTGGGTCGGGGCAGTGTCCTCCCACATGGGGAACTTCACCGCAGCAGTGCAGGAAGGTAGGGGAAATAGTGTCCTCACCTACTACTTGTGTGTCTGGTTACCCCTAATCAAGGTAACATCAATAAAGAAAAGTGGAAATGAATAAAAAAAGTGTGTGGTTTTGTAAAAAGAAAGAAATGTAGTTTGGCTAGGATTAGACTTATGAATGGTCCTAAAATCCTAGAATTAAATAAGAATTTTGTGTTTAAACCAGTTACCAGCCAATATTGTGGTTTTGGTTTTGAATCCTAAGAGGCATTGTGTTTTAGGCTGGACCTGGTCGAGTATGTGAATTTCTCAAAATATGAGAAAGGTTTTGAAAACGTATAAAAAGAAAGAAAAATGAGTTTTGAAAAAGAATGTGGTTTTGGAAACAAATTCCAAATGTTTTAAAAGGAAAAGAAAATGTGAATTTTTGAGCAAAGTATAGTCTTGGGAATAGATTCCCATATGATTTCAAAGGAAAAGAAGGGAATAATGTTTTAAATTGGATTTTTGAAAAAAAAACTAAATTTTGAAAATTAAAAGTTGTATTTTTAGCGTGTTGTTGGATGTTGTTTGTGTGTTTGGGACGTGTACTGAGTGACTTAGATGTCACTCACGAGTGCTTTGGTTGGTTTTCAAGTGCAAGGCGTGTGCAGTCGAGTTCTGATGCCGAAGTAGGAGCTTCTAGCCTCACATCATTTCCTAGAGGTGAGTCTTAGTTACAGTTATTTAATTATTACTGTAATTAGTGTAATTTTGCTTATGATACTGTGATCTTTGTAGCGTGTCCAGGGTCGAGGCGTTACACTGAGTTTTGTGCTCTTCAACGGAACTCTACTTGGACTCTTATCCCACCTAAGGTCCACTATAATGTTATTGGTTGTCGATGGGTTTTTCGTGTTAAACGAACTTCTACAAGAGCAGTTGATCGCTATAAAGCCAGATTGGTAGCTAAAGGCTACCACCAGCAATTAGGACTTGATTTTGATTAAACTTATAGCCCAGTCATACGACATACCACAATTCATCTTATTCTATCTCTTGTTGTTTCTCTAGATTGGCCCCTTGAACAACTAGATGTTAAAAATGCCTTCCTGCAAGGTTATCTCGACAACGAAGTATTCATGCAGCAACCACCTGGATTCCATGATCCTCTCCAGCCATCTCATGTGTGTCATCTCAACAAAGCTTTATATGGTCTTCGCTAGGCCCCTCGTGCCTGGTTTCACAAGCTTCAGGATTTTCTCGTTTCCTCAAGGTTTCATCCCAGCAACTTTGACTCCTCTTTGTTTATTCACTCTACATATGGCTATCTTCTGGTAATTATTGTTTATGTTGATGATTTGGTTATTACTGGCTCCAACCCGGTGGCGATCAATCAAATCATTATAGATCTTTGCTCTATATTCGATTGTTTGCGTCTTCGACCTCTTAGCTTCTTTCTTGGTCTTAAGGTCACCCGCACCAAAGACACTCTTCAGTTGTCTCAAGCTCGCTATGCTTCTGACTTATTGCGAAAATTTAATATGACACTCCGCAGTCCCTATTCTACACCTCTGGCGTGCACCACTCAGAAGCATACTGACTCTTCTCTGTTAGAGTCACCTACTACCTTCTGTAGCATTGTGGGAGGCCTTCTCTATCTCACCTTGTCCTGGTTGGATATTACCTTCTCCGTTCATAGCCTCTCTCAACATCTTCAACACCCCACCAATGTTGATCTTAAAAATGCTAAGAGGATTCTTCGATATATTAAAGGGACGCTTTCTTATAGCATCTACTATCATCGTCCATCACAAAACTCCTTGCGCTTGCAGGCATTTACTGTTGCTGACTGGGATGGTAATCCAGTTGATCGTTGTTCCGTCTCTGGTGGCTGTGTCTTTCTTGGCAACAATCCAATCTCATGGTTTGCCAAGAAACAAACCACTATATCTCGGTCTAGCACTGAGTTGGAGTACCGTGTTATCTCCAACATCGTAACAAAAGTTCAGTGGCTATGTTATCTTCTCTAGGAGCTCTCCATACCTCTTCACCACTCATCGAAGATTTACTGTGACAATCTCTCAACTATCCAGTTGAGTCACAACCCTGTGTTTCATGGCCGCACTTGCCACATCGAGTTCGATTTTCATTATATACGAGAGCTCATTATCCAACACTCTATTCGGCTCACCTACATTCTTTCTAATGATCAGATTGCTGATGGATTCACAAAAGCTCTCCCTATCGTGCAACATCTTTGGTTTTGCTACAAGCTCTGTCTCCAGTCTCTTCCGCCTCGCTTGAGGGGACGTATTACGTAGTAGTATACGTCTTATACTTGATTCATTGTATCCATACGCTTCTAGAAGGCTCTGGCTCTTTCTACTGTTATGCGAGCTCAACTGCTTCTCATGTATATATATATACACGTGGTTGTATCCTATTTATGATATATAACAAAATTGACTTGTGCACTGTAGCTCCGTCTTCTTCCTTTTCTTCTGCCTCTTTTCAAAGACGGTAGCGAAGGAACGACGATAACGGTGGGAAGAGGATTCTTTGTTTGTCAATTCTACTCTAATTTTTAATTATATAGTAAATACAATGATAGAATAAAATTTATTTCTTGTCATTCCTACGATAATTTCATTCCTATCTAATTTATTCTTATTCCTGTGTACCATTGGAAGATCAACAATAGGGACTTGTTGTGGTCATCGTCAAAGACTTCCCCGTCTCTTTTAAACTGCTTTTCTGCCTTCAAAAGATCAATAATAACCATCGTTTGCAATGTGGATACTATCATGGTAGTATCCTTTTCCCTTCGAAGCCTATTGTAGTAATACTATGATGGTATTTTCAAACATTTCAATGTAATAGTTATTCACTCATTACATGGTCGTTGACGAATATGTAAAATGCGGAGACAAATCACATCTTGGTGAGCCGCAAGTATATTCTTGAAAAGTTAAATAAATTAGATATTCTGTGATAAGTATGGTGAAACTCGCTTTTACCTACATTTGTGATTTTCTCACCACCAGCGTGTGCCATTCTCCTTTGACATCCGGGTTTGCTTTGCCTTGCAATCCAAGACTATGATTTAGCAGACAAAAACCGGACAGACCACAGTACCAGTCCATAAAAGCTTTCACCATCGTAAATGGAAAAGGCTACCCTCACCCACATTACACCACTGTTCTTACCTCTTGTCCTCACTCGCACCTTCCACACACAAAACTCATCACAAGTTCACAGAATGCTAGCACCGTCCTCGTTCCCACTGGTAGAATAATGGCAATCCCATAGACAAAAGGCAGGCCGGCCATATCTCACGCAACAGCCACCCTCGCTACACTACAAATTGCAGCTATAGAGGAGACTATGTACGTGGCTATATAGAGATATGTAACATTCCCTCCTCCTCAGTAGTGTGGTCACTTCACTTCATCGTGGAGAAGTGGAAACAAGAAGAAGAAGAAAAAGAAGAGGGTGTGGAAATGGAGATGAGCAGAGTGCGAGCGAGGAGAAGCAGAGAGACGAGCCCTGACCAGGATAGAGTTCACATGCAACCGAGGATAAGGCCGTTCAGGAAGGTGCAGATAATCTACTATCTTTGTAGGAACGGGCAGCTCGAGCACCCACATTTCATGGAGGTCTCGCACTTACCCAACCAACAACTCCGCCTGAAAGGTGCAGAAAAACAATAAACATAAGCATGCATTTTCTTCTACATTTACGTTTGTTGCTGGGTGTCTTCACTTCTTTTTTTTCCCCTTTTTTTTTTGTTGTTAGATGTGATGGATAGGCTCACATTGCTGAGAGGAAGAGGCATGCCCTCTCTTTATTCATGGTCTTGCAAGAGGTATGAATCATCTATAATAAGGGTTTTTGATTTCCTTCATTTTTTTGCTCTCCAAGAATTTGGCTTTTGCATTTTTCTCTTCTTTTCTAACATCAAAGTGGTTTTTTTTTTTTTTCTGATTCTCATTGGTGCAATTCTTCAACAAACATAGGAGTTACAAGAATGGGTATGTATGGAATGATCTAGCAGAGAACGACGTGATCCATCCAGCTGAAGGAGCAGAATACATCCTCAAAGGTTCAGAGATCATCGAAGGGTGCACTGGTACTTCATTTTTACAGCACAACCAGTGAAATTAATTTGTTACTCTTTCATCAATCAAGCCAAGTCTTGATTCTTGTCATCTGCTTTTCTACTTTCAGACCAAATCCAGCATCTCCAGCTATCAACCCACAGGCGAAAGGCAACCCCCATGACATCTCAAAACCGTCATCACCACCACCACCACCACGAGGAGGAAGAAGACGCAGAGGAAATGGAAGAAGAAGAAGAGGACGATGAAGAAGAAGAAGAGGCAGGGGATGACAACATTGGACAAGAAGAAGTAGAAGACAAGGGACCCCAACACCACACGTGCAGCAGCTCCAACACACCCAGCTCCCGCTGCTCCCGAGGCGTTGCCACCGAGGAGCTCGACCTCACCCACCACCAACCGACCGACATCCGACTGGACAACAATACATCACCACCCTCCTCTTCCTCCTCGGACAAACCCAACGCCTCCATCACAACCACCACCAAGCCCTCCACCGATGCCGGCGGGTCGAACCGGTTAGACGACGTCGTCGACTCAGACCAGGGTCCGATAACTCGGACCCCTTCCGTTCTTCTCCAACTCATAGCATGTGGGTCGGCGGCAGTGAAGGGGAGGACTGGTCTGCTGATGAAGAATTCTGCCTCTCCTTCTTCCTCCTCTCCCTGCTCCAACCATGGTGTCGGGAACAGTGGGAGGAAGAGTGGGGTGAGTCTGCATAGAGGAGTGCTGTGCCGACTCGCTGCAACTCGTGCTGTGGAAGATGAGGAGGAGGAGAACGAGATCAACTACATGTCTGAGAACCCCAGGTTTGGTAATCCACAGCTGGAGGAGAAGGAGTACTTCAGTGGGAGCATTGTGGAGGCCATGGGCACTGGTACTAGAGTAGCTGCATCTGAACCGTCACTGAAGAAATCATCGTCCTATAACGAGGAGAGGTGGTGCCTACATACACGGTTATCACAAGATAAACACATGTTGAGTTTTATGCATGATTAGGGTTAGTTTTCTTTCGTTAACGTTTAATTCTTTGATTTGATGTTTGAAGTTGGTTTTTCTCTTGGCAGGAGCACCAAGTGTGGGATTGGAGAAGTGGGAGAGGAGACGATGGAGGAGAAGCGTGTGAAAGGGAAGTGCATACCAAGCAGGAAAAGGTCTGTCTTCAAGCTACAGCAACAGCAGCAGTCCAAGAAATAACTGTACTTGTAGGCATGTGAGAGTGTGAGAGAGAGAGAGAGAGAAGGATTCCATGATATGGCCTTGTTCCCTGAGAGTAGCATTTATTTTTTATAGGTTTGAGATAAATTGAAATGGTGGTTGTTGGCATTGGCAGCAAGCAGGCAGACCAATTTACTAGCACTGCAGAATGCTGCAGCTTTGTGGTTCTGAAATGTGCAGTTAAGTTTTGACTTTTAGTTTAATAAGTTCTTGAAAGAAATAATTGGTGGGTGTCCATTGATTAAATTCTTGCAACCCTGAGCCAATAGTGTGATCTATTTTGGATTTGGCTTGAGCGTCTGGGATAACAGGTTGGGGTTGCAGGAACATCAGCTTTTAGCGTATATATACTGATAAAAAGACATTAATCCACAAGGATAATGATCATATGTACAGGGTGACGGAATTTATGCTTCGCTGCCAAGGTTGCAGTGATCATGCATATGTGTATGGAGTAACGTGCTAGACTACTGGAGAGGTTGGATAGGGATGTCTAGACCTGCAAAGCTGCTTTGCACACTCCAAGATCAATGACCAATATTCTCTTATAGACCCTTGCCCGATCACGTATAAGGAAGAACAAGAATAACAAAGTGTGAAATTAAAATTCTTGTTTTCCATTTAGATATGGAGCTCGCTCGCTACTAACTAGAAGTAAATATTTCCCGCTTTCTGAATTGGGAGAGGTCTACTGAAGTCTGACGTGAAATTATTTCACCTCGGCGTATTTGTGCTATTATTAAAAAAAATGGTTACCTTTTTTACCTTTTGATAGAAGATAACTAGTTGATTTATTCAAGTTCTAATATCAGATTAAGAGACAACCATCAAGTTGTGGCAATCACGTTGGACGCCTCACCATCGGCTAGATTATGTGTGTCATTTACGCCTCACGTTGGACGCCTCTAGTTCTGGAGAAAAAAACTTAGGAAAGGAGAATGAAGTCTCCGGAACATCTTAATGGCTAAGTAGTGAGGTCACTTGTATCATTAGACTTGTACCTTGGAGGCTTGGATGACCATCAACTCCAGCATAAGGAGAAACATGCCAGCTCACAAAGACAACAGCAGACACAGTGCATCCCGCTGTTCAAAGTTTGGAGTCTGGTTCATGTATACAAACTTTTATACACAAATTAATGGTACATACAGAATTCGTCTCAATCCTTGATGATGGGAACTATAGTATTGTAAATGGAACGTGTTAGGGTGGATCAAAGGTCTATCCTAACTTACAAAGTAACATACTGTTTGCAAAAAAGATAAAAGGGAAAAACTCACAAAATAACATGTCAGTTAAATACTCACCATTACCCATGAATTGACTCAAAGTTTAATAAGTTATGGATAAACAAAATCTCTATCCTTGTCCATTCCAAATGGGTCAAGTTGAGGCAGGTGAATGGGTCATACTTAATCCATTTACAGTTTTAAGTATCATCTCCTCTTTTTATAGTATTATCTAAAGGTTGAGATGAATTATCAATTGATGCAAACGGATATGCAATCCATCCTGTTGTATCTATATTCATATACTCTAAAAAAAATGGATATGGATATGAATATGAATATCGTTTTTTAGATATATATAATATTCATATTTATATTTGCTATTCATATTATATTCGTAGTATACATATATATATTCTTTGATTTGATTGTTATATGTATATTTTTTTATGATAATAATCATAATTTGTTGATTTCATATCATTAGTCACGTAAAATATATGCAATTGCATATAACTCAAGCCTTAGGTAGAAAAATTCTTGATATTTTATAAGATATCTATTTTTTATTTGTATCCTTTCGTTAATTTTCTAATATCATATTTGTATTCATATTCATTTTTTAAGAATATGTATATGCAGTTTTCATTTCAGAATGACATTTATGTCATATCCATATGCATAATTCAAAGATAGATATGTTTATTACATGTTCACCTATAATTCCAAATCATTATAAATTGTAACTTATAACTTACAAATGAAGTAGCAAAGCCTCCTTGCTTACACCTCTCTCTCTCTCTCTCTCTCTACTATTTCACTTCTCATCGTAAGCAACTCAATCCAATGCCATGTTGTCGCTGCTGACAACATGTTGGTCCTAGTAGGGCCTATTATGACCTAGAGTTACATTAAATAGATGTAAAAATAACTTTCTTGAATAGAGATGTCAAGCAAGAACTTTACATGGAACAACTTCAAGGGTTCTCTATGGATAATAAAAATCATCTAGTATGTAAACTATGGAAATCTACTTATGAGTTTAAACAAGCCTCGTTAATGATACTTTACATTCAATAAAGTGAAGGCATGTGAAAGGACTAGCGGTAGTTTAATATATTCAACAATAGAAGAATATGGCTTTGTCAAGTTATCTAATTACAGTGTAATGACACTAAATAGCGGTTAGGAAAAAGTTGTGTACACATAGGATTGTCAATGTGTTGGGTCAAACCCATTAATCCATTTGACTTAACCTATTATTTTAAAATACAGATTAAAAAATCAAACTAATTAGATCCCTTAACCTATAACTTGCTAACTCATACTCTTAACCAGTTAAACCCGTTAACCTGTTAAAATAGGATTTGTTTTAAAATTTCACAAATTTAGGGGAAACCTATCTTCCCAATATTATTGACTTAGGTAACGTTTAGTAACTTTTATAGGAAAACAGATTATTTCCATAAGCTATGTTTTTTTAAAAATGTTAATTTCTACAGGTTTTTGAAATTATCATTTTTGAAAGCTTTTATACATAAACGAATAGCTAGTGTCTTGTAATAATCTAGCATAAAAAATGTTGTTTGGTTTAGCTTTACAGAAATAAGTTGTAACACTCGTAAATTTATTTTTGTAAATATATACATTTTAATGAATTGATTCTAAGCAAGGATTATTGTCTAGAGGTCCATTTGTGTAATTTGTGACTTTGAGCTTGGGTCTCGTGGACCGGCTACTATTTGTATGTTTCCTGTGCTTGTGGTCCTACTCATTCTTGTGTTGTGTGGGCTTGTATGTGGGTCCGTGTGTGGACTGGTTGGTAGGGTGAGTTGTTGAACTCATGCTGTATTCGGTGAGGCGGGTAGTTGGGACGTGTTCGATGCGTATGCATGACTGACTGGTTGCATGCACGTGTTTATCTTCCTCTTCTGTGTGGCTGTTTAAGTTGAGGTTCTCTGCCATGCACAACTTCACCCTCTCCTCCTTCTTCCCTTGTGTTTCCTCTTCCTTCCCGACCACACCACTTATCCCTCCTCCACTCCACCGCCACCCTCTCTCTCTCTCCCTCCCACTCACCCTCTCCCTCTTGTCTGTCCCACTCACTTTCTCCCTTTTCCCTCAATTCCTCCCCAGTTCCACTCCCTTGCTTGATGTGCCCGAGAGTGAGTAGAGAGTGTGGCAACATGCGGTGGTGTGGCAAGCTCTAGGGAAGTTCCCTGATGACGCGTGAGGCTTCGAGGGAGCTCGTGGTCGTTGATGGTGTGGTGGTCGGTTGGTGTGGCCGTTGGGTCACCGGAGGGTGCATTTCAGGTACACACCTCACCTTCGCTTTAGAAATGCATGTAAAATGGTAGAAATCATAGGAATGCATAGAATTTAGGTTAAATTTATGCTTCTTGATTTTTAAACGAATTTTGGTGAATTTATGCGACATTTATGGCCATTAATGTGTGTGATTGAGTTTTGGGTCTTTTTTGACCCCTACTGCTTTGTGATTTTATTGTGTGAGATTTGCTTGATGGATTCCCATGTTTCTTGTGTGGATTTGAAGTAGACTCAAAGGTCTACGACATATGTTTTATGTGGATTTTGTTGTGATTTTTTGATAGATCTGCCTCTCACTCTTACTTTGAAGAAGAGTCGGACATGTGGTGTGGAGTCGTTTTTTGATTTCGTAGAAAACGACATACCGAACTATTTTGATATGTCGTTTTTCTATCAGTTTTGATCCTCATCGCATTAGTTTGGTTAACTGAACTTCTTTGGTCTGTCGTTCCATGCCTTGAGTATTGACTGTTGGACCCTGTTCGGTCAACCTATCCTTTTCGGTCTACCAAACCAGAGATTTTTAGACGATCGTTTTGGTGCCCTGAGCTTAGTTCGATTGACCAGCCCAATTCGGTGTGCCAAACTACACCCTAGTTCTTGTTCTTTGGATGATTTTTAGTGGCTTTTTCTGAGGTGTTTCTTGGACCCCTTTCGAGTGGTGTTGTGGGCCATCAATGGTGATCATGTGGAACACCTGATGCATTGGTTTTATAAAAATTTTGGAAGAGTTTTCTAAAGATATAAAATGGTTTTGAAAATGATTTTTAAAGATATGTGTTGGCCCAGTTTGGAAATGATTTTTCTTGGTTTTCTGTGAACAGGTTGAGACATCGTGAGACCGTGTCGAGACATCGTGAGACTGTGTTGTCAGGACTAGAGAATGTAGTAACATTCTCGAGTGATCGGGTACGTCTCCCTAGTTGAGGTCAAGGGCCAAGAGACTTGAGGCTAAGGTTCGTCAGGTATTGGAGGTATGAAACTTATTGACTGCTGCGTCACGGTTAAGGTTGAGGTCCATAGATTGAGGTGTTTGTGACATAACAAGGAGGTATGACAATCCTCCTATTGTCGAAAGCACTAAGGCTTGGGTGTTGTCAGGTGTGGAGATATGAGACTCCCTCCTGAACACTGTATGGAGGACACCGTGTGGAGGTGTACCTTATAGTGGTCAGTGCGGATGGGACACGTGCTCTATAGCTGGTAGCGTCCTAAGAGACAAGACTTCCTTCCTAAGAGAGGTTAGCTTTGTGAGGATTCTTCAGGCGGGAGAATCGTAGGACGGTGTCACTCCTGCATAGCGTGGTGCTACTATAGCAGTGCAGTGCACCTTGGTGACTGCTTGTGACGAGAGTTGGTTGCGTGACGTCCTGCTTCTCGACTCACTATGCGTGGGTTTGGTCATTGAGGGCCTTGCTTGTGGTTTGGGCTACATAGGACTTTGCTGGTTTTGTTTTTCAGCCTGATGGACCTGAGTTATGGTTTTAGTAAAGGTTTGTAAAATAATTTTAAAAGAAAATAATTATAATTTTGTTTTCCACAGTTTTTCTTATGGGGTACGTGCTCGGTGACTTTTGTTACTCACTCTATTTTCTCGTAGTTTCTAGGTTGCAGGTGCAAGTGAGTGAGTTTTGGCATTTAGTGCACATAGTCGGAGTCTTATAGCCGTACACATAAATTCTTAGATGTTAGATATTATTATTTAGCTTTTAATTTCTTGTAAATTAATTTGTTTAAATTATTGTAGAAATTTGAGGGTGTTACATAACCACTTTTTATTATTGTTTGCAAAAAAAAACTTTTTCCAAAATGCTGGTCCAAAAAATATTACCAAACAAACCCTTAGTATTTAGTGTATTTTATGTATGTATTTTCCTTTACGTAAAAAATTGAAATTTTTATAATTTTTAAAGATTATTAATTAACTATTATTGATTGTTTATCTGAGTTTTATTAGTTCTTGCATTTGCAATGTTTATAACATATTTATTTGAATAATTATTACATGTTTGGATATTATCCAACACATGTTTATAAGCAAGTTGATTTTGTAACAATGACTTATCATTATATTATGTATTAACTCATTTGACTCATTAACTCACCCATAATCCGCTACTCAAATGAGTTGGATCAGATTACGGGTCAAGAGTAAGAAAAATTGATCATCATCCGACCCTCACCTCATTATCTCAAAACTATTGAGTCACGGTAGATGTCTAATTTGACCTAATTCAACTTATTGACATCCTTATGTATACATGAATTCTGACATGTAAAAATTCATGTAAGAATTTGTACACACAAATCGAGGTCCTAGTCGCCGTGAACACTTTCTTATTATTACATTTAAAAAAAATGTGACAAAAAATAAATATGTGATCGATCTATTCATAAAGATTCCATCTTTCCTGAGCTATGGGTAGGCGATAGCATTGTAGTCCATATTATAGGATGTCTGCCATCATGAGTCATATCAATATCTATTGTGATCAAGTAAAAAGTAACTCACAAAAAGTACGTACTGTAATCTGATTACTTGTTTCTTTCCTAAGTATTGGTATACTACGTCAAGTTACTTTGTTGAAGCTTATTGCGTCCCAGAAGGTCGTTTGATTTTCAAAAATCTTATTACCAGGAAGAAGTTTTAAACGAATCTTATTATGTAAAATTTTCACTTTGTTATATCGACAGTGTCTTCTTCTTCATACGTGTCTTTATCCCATGAAATTAGTTTGACAACACTCGCAAATTCCCAGGTCAACTTTGTTAACTTCGGATTTGGGATCTCTCTTTCGCAGGGAGCTGACTGGGGATGTCAAGACGGATACGATTTCTAGGGAGTTATTTTCTGTGGTTTCAAGATTTTGTGGTTTCAGATCTGTCTCTCGTAGATCTGCTTCTCCTCTCATCTACCTCTCAGATCTGTCTCTCCCCCTTCTTCTTCTCAGATCTGCCTCTCCCTTCTTCTACCTCTCAGATCTGCGAGGATCTGTCTCTCGCAGATCTGCCTTTTTTCCTCTTCCTCTTTCTTCCTTTCAGATCTGACTCTCCCTCCTTCTTCCTCTCAGATTTGCCTCTCCCCCCTTCTACCTCTCAGATCTGCTTCTCGCAAATCTGCCTCTCCCCCTTTCTACCTCTCCGATCTGCCTCTCTCCCTTTCTACCTCTCAGATCTACCTCTCGTAGATCTACTTCTCCTTCCTTCTACCTCGATCTACACGAACATTGTTTCTGTTCCGACGACTCTATTTCAGGGTTCGTCGATTTAGTGTAGGTTTTGAAAAATTGAGATTCTGCAATCTATTACTTCTTTTCAGCATAAACACTACATGGTCATCTGATGGCAGGATTTTTCGTCTAATTAATAAGCCTGTTTTTGTTATTATTTCTGATTTAATTGGGCTAATGGAGTTTTGGTTAGAATCTCTTCTACCAGGTTTTTAAAAGGAGGACTTGAGGAGCTCTGTGGCCTCTATGAAGACTGTCTAGGCAGAAAACTTCTCTGCCTCTTCTGATGCTTCCCCCACCTCCGCTGACTCCATTATCCTGTCTGCTGCTGCTGCCCTTGCTGCTGAAGCGATGGAGCAGTAGTTTGTCTGTTGTTTTTTTCAACAGAGCATTATTGCCAGTTTGCTGATGGTCTGTAATATTGGCAAGAACATTGCCTATTTTTATGATTGTTCTTTGAACCCCCTGTTTTATGAGGATTAAAATCTAATATATAAATACTTACCATTTGCCAAAAAAAAAAAAACTTTGTTAACTTCCCAAATACCAAAAAGCGCAGTTGGATAACCTCAGAGGTAAGAGTGTATTATAATCGCCAATGTTTAAGAACTTATGGTACGTCCAAGATATGATGTCCTCTCCGAGCCGAACCAATATTTCTAATCAGAGTTGTCAGGAAACCAAACCAATATCCAAAAATCTTATTTGTCCTTGATTCGATTTGTCATCGCACCGCAAAAAAGGGGACCGTGACGATAGTGAATCCTGTTCATCCCTCCTCGAGATTTAATTGTTTGAAACTGCAAGACAAAAGGCCAAAGCAGATTAGAAGTCGTTTATCCTAATATGCCTTGATAAAAAATCAAGGAAAATTGATTTTGAGCTGCTAAATATGGATGGAGATTTACCGTTAGATACCCTCAACAGTCAGCATGCATGTCTAGAGGAGTAGCTTGTACTAACTACTTATGCATATCTTTTGTGAAGTGCTGCAAGTGAAATTATTTAAACAGTTACAATTACAATAATGTAAAAAGAAGTGGGATCATCTCGGGAAATCGCGAAAGAATCCTACTCTATCGTTGACAAGTGAGAAAAGTTAACATTTTAGTTAGACAGAACTCTCATTATAATTATTTCTCACTAATTTTTTCTAAAAGTAGGAGAACTCCACCCTCCTTCTTGAGGTTGAAAAAAAAAACTGAAAAGACTTCAGTTCTATTTATATTTGAAAAGATATGTGATTCACTTAGAGTTTTAAACTTATTTAAACCTTTGATAATCATAATTACTTTAAAAAACTAATAAAAAAGTAAAAAACATCGAATCAAAGGTGGCTTTGCCAAAAGTAAGTCGGTTGTCTCACGCACACATATCATGTGCACATGGAGACATATTTTATTATTTTGTTTTTATAAAATACCTATGATTTTTATCGCAATTTGAAAAAAATTATGGCTTGTCTCACACACACGCACCATGTGGGTGCAAGACAACGTCATTAATGTTGTAATATATTTTATTACTTTTATCCTTTTTATGTCTTTTAGAGAAACACAGACTTTATCGATGGAATAAAACACTTATTATCTACTTAAACGTCGTAGTATTCCTAAATCAAGAGATTTTACCAAATTGTCTTTAAAGATTAGGATAATTCCTTTTGATTAGGGTTTTATTAAGAGTTAATTATTTTCTTAATCGTGATTAGGGATTATATAACTATCTTTGTAATTTTGTTTTAAATATTTTCCACTATTATTTATGGTCTAATTATGTTTTAAGAAACCCTAATTAGGTTTAATGATTTAATGAGGTCATAAATCAACTATCTTGAGATAATGTCAATGTAGACCTATGTTTCAGTACAAGTGTTTTTCTTGATTTTTTTAAATCAAGGTAAATTCTAAGGTTTTGCATTTTATCCAGGATAAACTTTTAGATAGTCTGTTCTCTGAGTGAATGGATGTATGTTAAAAGTTATTTAAGCTTTCAACTTTAACTATCCATTTCTGAGACAATGTTAGGATTATCAGTTTGTGTGGTAGTTCGTATAACCTATTCAGTGTTAAACTCTTCAAATCACTCTTTAATTTGGATGATAATGATGATTTGGTGTTGACCTTGTGTCATGATGTGGTCTATCGGAGGGTCAGGACATGAAGATTCATCATGTGTAGGATTGGGTCTTAGACTATTTGAAAATGTTTGACTTGATTGGATTGCAATGCTAAATCCTAGGTTTGTGTCTTGCTGTATGTATCTTGTAGAATACTGTTTTTATCTGTTAAGGTTGCAATTAAGTGTATGGAAAGAGACTGTCAAAGGCTATTTAAACTTTCAGCTTTAACTACCTACTCCTAAAACAATGTCATGATTGTCAGTTCATATGGCAGTTTGTGTTACCTATTAACTATTAGGATTATATTTCGAAAGGTGTCAGCGATCTAATGTTGACCTCATGTTGTGTCATAACGTGTCGAAGGGTCAATACATCAAAACAAGTGTGATGTGTAATTTATGACTTTTGTAGGGGTCTAAATGTAAATTTGATATTTTCTGATAACACTCCAACCCAAGACACCTATTGAAGCTTGAATAAGTCTACAATGCTGCTCTTCTGATTTTTTTTCTAGGTTTATGTATGATTTTTTGTAATTTTAGGATGGAATAGTATAAATGACAAAATAAAAGTATTTATTTAAAAAAATCCGAAAAAATGAAAAGCAAGTTGAGAGGAGATATCTACTAACACATCCAAAGAGATTGCCACACTTCAGATTGTGCTAGTTCCTTTGAGACATTTAGTCTTTGTCGGACTATTATTCCACCTAGCAAATTTTCGATTACCTCTACATTTTAGCCATTATAGTCGAGAATTTATGTGGTTGAGATTGAAATCAACTTTCACTAGTTGGTTCCAATAAGTTTTCCTTTTTTTTTGTTGACAAACGATAGTTGATTATATAATATAAGCACTTGGCTCTGAAAACTACCACCAAGTGAACAATATAAAGTACCAAAATAATCTTTAAGTTTATCATTTTCAAGAAACTGCTCTCGCGAAAAACGCTCTCTCTCGACATTCTCGCGAAACTGCTCTCCGGTGCCCTAAATTGGTGATGGCGCCTTCTAGGGGCCGTCATTCTGCACTGGTGCCCTTGGTGAATCGCCGATCTTCTTCGGTGTCACCTTCCCCCTATTTACTCCATTCCAGAAAGGCTCCTTCCTCCGCTGCGACCCCATCCGTAAGCTCTAGTTTTGCTTGCCAGCGGCTGGTAACTTCTTCCCTCTCTCCCGCCTCGACGGCCCCGCCTCGGGGAAGTTGTTGGAGGAAGGCTCCTTCCCCTTCACTGACCTCAGATCTTCGATCTGTTTCTTCGGTGCGAAACTCTCCTTCCCCTTCTGGTCTCAGAGGGGGTAGATCCACGAAGGGGCTCTGCTCATCCAGATCTGGAGTCTTGATGATTTCTTTTGGTGATTCTGATTATTTATTTGTGATGGATGATTATTCTTCGTGCATCTGCGTGGATTGTCTATTTTTTACCAAATTTTTGGCACCTCCGCGGTTTTATTCTGTTTATTGTTGTTCTATTTGCTCCGACGTGCTTGCCCCATCCGGCATCGTCTCCAGGGAGCTTTTTATTGAGGTTACTAAATGCTGGCCTGCGCATATTAATTTGATTGATGAGTTAGAACATGCTCGACCCTATCTGGGTGGTGGTTGCTCTTCAGATTTTACTGGTTCTGTTGATCTTTCTGTTTGTGATCCTGTTCTTCCATTTTCGTCGGCGAGGCTCCTTTTGCCGGTGGGATCGCAGCGGGGGAGTACTGTTTTGAGGGTTTCATGTGTCAGGCCCGAGGACGGCGCCTTTGTCGCCTCGGGGTCTGTTTGGGGTTATTCCCAATATCTCCCCCCGATAATTTCGAATTATTTAAACCCTACTGCTGGACTTAATGAGGATTTGGAGGTTAATTTTAATTTACTTAATGAGGATTTAGCGACTTCGCTGCCTAATGAGATTCTGGTGGGTCCACCTCGTTTTCTGAGTCCTGCCCTCATGTCTGATGACGTGCCCTCTCCCGTCCCTCCTGCCATGCCTGTCTTTTCTGGCATTTATGAACCCTCTCCGGAGTTTCAAATGGAAGACTCGTCTTATTTTAATACTATTTTTTCGACGCTTGAGCCTCCTGATTTCTCTGTGACAGTCAGACAATCTGACTCAGCAGTGATTCCCTCAGAGATTTCCTCTAACGATACCAACTACATAGGTAGTGGCTCTCGTTTTGCTGCCCTTCTTTCCCCCTCTCCCTTGGGAGCAAAAATCCTTCCTGAGACGGTATCTCCCGAGTGGACTCAGGTGAAAAAAAGGAAGAAAGGGCCTTCTCCCCTGGTACATTATTGTTCTGTTAACAATCGCGGTTTTAAATGCGGTTTGAGGGGTCATTTACAGAGTGCTTGTAGATATTCGGGTTTTTGCTTCCGATGCAAAGCAGCGACTCATTCCATTGCTATATGTAATTTTTTTCAAGACCCTCCTTGTGAAAAAAATGACTGGATCTTCCCCACAAAATCCCATTATGATTCACCCCTCTATCTCATCCTGTGAGCTCTCTTTACATTATGCTCGGTGTGCCATTGTTACTGACCACGCCTCCCTCCTTACTGTGGACATCTTTTCACAACATATTACCAGTAACTGGCCTTCCCATACTAAAATAGAGGTATCTGACTTCGCTCCTGGGAAGTTTTTGATTAAATTTTCTTCTGTTAAATCCAAACATGACATTCTTGGTGTTTTGGTTCTTCCCTGCAGTCACTTTCTGCTTCCTTTGTTCATTGGACACCTAGTTCCAATGCTGTTCTTAGTTTAAAAGAGGAAGGTATTTGGATCCGTTTGGAGGGGATCCCCCACCATCTGTGGTGTGTCGATATATTTCATCAACTTGTTTCTGGTTTTGCTGAAATATTAGAGGTTGACTTGTCTATAGACAGAGTTAAATTCCGTGGTTATTCTAGGGTTCGGATTAAGATTCTCCCTGGAAAAGAAATACCTGATGTTAAGTTTTTTGCTTATGGAAAGACAGTCTACCCTATCAAATTTCGTTACAGTTGGGATCTATGTTCTTCTACTATCTCTGCACAACCTAGTTTCCAAACCATGGGAAAAGTACTTCTTTGCCTAAATCCCAGCACAAAATAGGAAAGAATGTTTGGAAACGACCCTCTTTCTCTCCACCTCCACCCTCCTCTTCTGAGGGTTTGCTTCCTACCCCTTCTAACACCTCTGGTCAGGCAAATACAATAGCCACTCCCTCTTCTCGTAACTTGGCTGAAAATTCCAATGCCACATCCACCTGGTTAGAGTCTGAATGCAAAGCCAGGAATCTCTCCCTGGCCAAGTTCAAAAAAATTATGGCCATCTACGATTAT
>JAMKQA010016799.1:0-19989 GCA_024699735.1 Posidonia australis
CCCCCTTTTTTTGGGTTATTCTAAGGAAGAAGGAAGGTAGAAGAAAGACAGAAGAAAGAACAAGGAGAAGACCATAAATATGACAAGGATTGCTGAAAGAGGTTGGTATTATTCAAACCCATTCGCATTTGGCACAAAATGGGAAGGATTGTTTCTTAAATTAATATAGTCGGTTGATAACACGGAACGTAAGGAGATTATTGAGCCATAATGTTCTGATCAACTTAGCTAGGAGGGTTTATGATCTTTCTTAAATTAATCCAAACCCTCATATGCAAAGCACATAGTTCAAATCTTGAGTAGTCATGTCTTTCCCAAGAAAGATCCAACTGCATGCATGTAATGTAACCAACTGCTGAGACCAGGGGAACTAGTCATGGCATAGAGTCAATACAAGAGAAACTAGCAAGAGATCATAGAAGTCAATGTTTATGTTGTTGATTAGTTCTGAATTGAATGTCCAAATTTAATTATAAGCAACAAAAAAATATTATTTTAACCCATTCACACTTGACGAACACCTACAGGGCGTCGTTGGCTGAACACCTGGAGGACACCAACTAGTTCAATTATAACACTCGTAAAATTCATTTTGTAATTATTTACATTTTATGAATTTTATTTCTAGACGGGTGTTACTGTTTCGAGGTCCGTTATGTAGTTTTGTGCTTTTGGACTTGAGCCTTATGGACTGGCTTATGTTTGCGTATCTCTGTGCGTAGCTTGGCACTGTGCATGTGGGGCCCAGTGTGGGGTCCGTGCGGAGCCCGCGTTTGTGGGCCGTCGGTTGTGGCTGGTGGTTGGGCGAAGTGGTTGGTTGCTTGTGCAGTGTGCCGGTGGCTGAGATGTGCAGATGAGCACGTTTCCAACTACTGCGGGCACAGGCTTTATAAGCCGCACCGTACTCTTTTGCCACCCAACGCTGCCTTCTTCTTCTTTCCTTCTCCACTCCGACACGCATTCCTCCCTTCCCCACCCTTCTTTCCCTTCCTCCCCACTCCTCCTTCTCTACCCCTTCTCCTTTTTCCCTTCTCCTTCCACTCGTCTCCCTTGTTTCCTCCCCCTATTACGCGCCAAGAGAGAGAGAGAGAGAGGGAAGCGGAAGGGTTGCGGTGGTTCGGATGGCACGTGGAGTTTTGGTGGAGCGTCCTTGGGGTCGTGGTTGCCGGACTTAGTCGGAGTCGGCCGAAGATCGCCGGAGGCGTTTTCAGGTACGCATCTCCACCTCATGTAATAGAGAGCATGGATTTGGTAGAAAATGCTAGGATTGCATGAAATTTAGGTAAATTTACTTTCTTAGAATTTATTGTGATTTTATGAGAATTTATAGCGAATTTATTGGCATTTATGATGGTTGATGCGTTTTGGGTTCTTTTGACCTTTCTGTCTTTCCGATTTTATATCTCGATGCATGGTGAATGGATTTTCGTTTTGTTTGTTGGGTTTTGGAGTAGACTCGAGGGTCTACACCTTATGTTTTATGCAAGATTTTTGGTGCTTGTTTAGTTGGTCCGATCGGAGGTCCTAGTTGGGGCGATTTTGGACGATAGGGTTTGGACCGTTTTCTGGTTTCACAGAATTCGACATACCGAACTAGTGGATTTTGGTATCCGATTCCGTTCGACATACCATTTTTCTGTCGGTTTAGGTCCTCTGGTCAAAATTCGATCGTCCGATTTCGGACGGTCGCTCGAATCATGAGATTTCGGTCGACCGAACCAACTTCGGTATACCAAATTTGGCCTGAGTGTTGACCGTTGACCTAATTCGGTCGACCGATCCAGATCAGCCTACCGAACCAAGGGTTTTCGGCATACTGAACCTGTTTTCGACATGTCGAATCTGGGCCCAAATGTGCTTATATAATGTGTTTTCAGAGGACTTTCTGGATTGCCGTGTTTTGTCCCATTGAGATGGGATTGTGGGTCGTCAGGGGTGGTCCCCTGGGACACCTGACGCATCGCTTTGCTGAAGTTTTGGAAGCATTTTCAAAGATATGAAAATGGTTTTGGAAATGGATTTTAAGGAAATGGTTGACCTGTTTTGGAAAATGTTTTCCTGGTTTTCTGTGTGCGGGACGAGACAGTGTAGGACCTTGTCGTCGGGACCAGGGAATGTGAAGACATTCTCGGGTGGTCGGGCGCGACTCCCTGGTTGAAGTCGGGGCCGAGATACCTGAGGCTGAGGGGCATCGGGTCCTAGAGGTATGAGACTCCTTGACTATCGTCCTGAGGCTAGAGTTGTGGTCCGCAGGTTGAGGTGTCTTGTGGCATGACGGGGAGGTATGATACTCCTACTGTCGCTGTGAGCATTGAGGCTAGGGTGTTATCAGGTGTGGAGGTATGATACTCCCTCTTGAGTACCGTGTGTGGAGGACGTCGTGAGGAGGCGTACCCTATGGTGGCTAGTGCGGGTGGGACACGTGCCCTGTAGCTGGTAGCGTCTTGAGAGTTAGGACAGCCTTCCCAGTGAGCGGCTGGCTTTTGAGGGTTCTCTTGAGAAAAGGGAATCGCGGGACGGTGAACGCTCCTACACAGGGTGGCCGTCACTGTGGCAGTGTTGAACGCGGTGGTTGCTCCTCAGCGGACTACATGTGGCCAGAGTTAGGTTGCCTGGTGTCGGGCTTCCCGACTCACTGTGTGTGATTTTGGCCATTGAGAGCCTTTGCTTGTGGCTTTGGGCTAGTAGTGCCCCGGTTGTGGTTTTGGCCGGTGTGGGCCTGGTTTATGAGGTTTTGGGAAAAAATGGTTTGCGAAATGAATTTAAAAAGGAAAATTAATTATAGTTTTGTTTTCCATAGTTTTCCTTAGGGTGCGTACTAGGTGACTTCTGTCACTCATACGTTTTCCTCGTGTTTTTGGTTTGCAGGTGCAGGCATGCAGACGTTTAGCGTAGTGCATATAGTTTGGAGTCTCCTAGCCGCACACACAGGTTCTTGGTAGTTTGATATTTACTGTTTAGCTTTAATTTTCCCGTAATTTAATTTGTTTTAAATTATTGTGGAAAATGTGGGGCGTGACAGTTTGTGATATCAGAGCTCCAGGTTCACTAGGTTGCACTACACCTAACGTGTCCGGCCTAGAGACTCTATAGGTTTTTGCATGCATAGTAGGGTCTGCACTTGTTTTTCGGCATGGTTTTCTGGTTGTTGCTTTGTTTGTGGTGCAGGTACTTTGCCTTTCTCCGTCAGGATGCCTCCTCGTGGTCATAAGGGCAAGGCCTCTGTCGAGGAGACCGAGTCCCGAGAGGACGTAGGCGGATGGAAGGTCGTTCGTGCGGAATTGAGGAGTTTGGCACACGATATCTCTCACGCGTTTAGCAAGAGTAGTGTCAGCGAATCGTCAAGTGACCCGTGGCTAAACCAGTTCACGAAGCTTCGTCCGCCATCGTTTAAGGGCAAGGTTAGTACTAAGGAGAGCGAGGCCTGGTTGGAGAAGGTGGTGAAGATGCTGGAAAGCATGGTGTGCCCAGAGGAGCATTGGGTGCGGTTGGCGACCTACCTGCTGGATGGTGAGGCAGATAGGTGGTGGAAGTGTAGACACCCCAATTTTGCAGGTTTGCAGTATGGAAGTGTGGTAGATGGGCTTTTAACCACAAATAAATCCATTAAACCCATTTAATTCATTCAAAGCCCATTTAATCCCACCAAGGCCCATTAAGCCCATGAAGGGTCACCAAAGCCCATTTAATTCATCCAAGGCCCATTTAATTCAACCAAAGCCCAGCAAGTCCATGAAGGCCCACCAAAGCCCATTAATCCCACCAAGGCCCATGAAGGCTCACCAAAGCCCATTAGTCCCAACAAAGCCCATTTAAACCCACTTTCTCAAACATTCTTAGGTTTGTTATAGGGTTGTTAGAGTTTGTTAGTTATTAGTTAGAAGGTTAAGAGTTGGTTAGGTTGTTAAGAAGTTGTAAGGTAGTTATAGTTTGTTGGAGTGGGTTGTTATGGTTTTGTTAGGAGCTAGTGGTCTTCCTTGGTTATAAATAGAGGACTGGTGGACTGAGAGAGAGAGGAAGGTCCGAGTGAGAGCTTCAGGAAGAGAGAGAAGATTGCAGAGGTGAGAAGTAAGCAGTTCCGACTACCTTCGGAAAGCTACAAAAGCCAATCACCCTGCCATACCAGGTACGCCCTCCATCAGCCTCCCTTGCTTTAAATTATAGCTTCCTAGGTCTCCCTTCATCTTCCCTGAGTGATTCCAGACATGCCAGAGGCTTTCTCTGGCTGGAATCGGAGTTTTAGCCTCGCCGTCGCCGTTTTCCGGTGACCTAGGTCAAATTTTAATACTTATTGGCACCATTCTAGCATAATAGGAAATTTGAATTTTTTTTATATCTCGTGAGGACAATGTCTTTGCTATGTCTTTGAAATTTTTATTTTTTATTTTTTTTTAAAGATTTTTGTAAAGATATAACATGTACATTGCGAGGAGATTGCGATTAATAATAAGAACATTGCGAGAACTTTTTTTCTTCGTTAAGTCTTTTTAATTTTTTTACGAGGACTTCGCTTGGAAATTTATCTGCAATCGTCTTTTAACATGTAAGTATTTTGCGAGGACTTTTTATCCTCGTAATGTTCTCGCGAAAGCCACTAGCGACAACTTTGTAAGGATATTGCGAGGATATAACGAGCCATTTGTCCTCGTGATTTTCTATTTTTCTAATAATATTTTCTACCCTACACAATTCTCTCCTCCTCTCTTTCTCTTTATCACAACCACTACCTCTCTTCCTTCCTCTTCTTGTTGTTGCCACTGTTTCCCCTCCCTTCTCCTCTTATTGTTGGTCATTGACCTCCCCCAACTTCTTTCCTCTACTTGTTTGTTGTATTCACAACTCCTCTTGTCGTCGCCATTGTCACCTCTCTCTTCTTCTTCCACTATTGTTGTTGTCTTTCCTTTTTTTTTCTTACGACTACTGTCATTGTCGTTGACTTACTCCGTCTTCCTCTTTCTTCTCGTTATTATCATTATCACTTCATTGTTCGTTTCTACATACTCCTCTTTCTCCTCCTAATGCCTCTTTCATGTACCTGACTGCTTGCCACTACCATCGTCACTCCTCTACCTTATCTAGATTCTCTCGTGTACCAACGGCCTTTCCAATACCGTACTGTCCACCTCCTTCATGGATTGCGATGTGAGGAGGAGAGGAACCAATATTAACTTTAGTCGTTATTGTGGCAGGTGCTTACACAGAAAACGACTCTTTCGTTATAAACTCATATAATGACCGTTTCAACAACCCTCCATCGCTTCCACCATCTCCACTCTCATTTCTCACATGTGGTCAAACGATACAATCCACTCGGGCAAAACCTGTAAGAACGAGGCCATGCCACATGTAATGTTAACATAAAATAAGGAAAAGTCATGTGGTCAAATACGGTAAACATCACATGTATTGTTTTACATTATGGTACGTTTGAGGGCTTTGGAAACCACATCCTCCCACTTGAAAAATATGTTACGAATCGGAAGAAGAAGAAAAAATATATCTATTGATTTTGAAAATATCTCACGAACCATACGGATTCCTTCCTCCTGCCATACATCTAGATAAGCAAATCCCTCTTTTCTTCTATACACCCACAAGTCTCATTTTCTCCCTTCATACATCCATATCAGTAGATTCCTCTCCTCCTCAAGTTTAACATACCTTCTCTTTCACGGGTTCTTTTTCAACCCTTAGTCTGACTCCAGAGTCTGGTTGAATCTGGGGAAAAATGGCACGAGGCCTTGGTAAGGACTAATCATAGAGCGAAGGCAGTGGCGTTTTTCCAGATGAAATTCAACCTTTTGTTATTTAACATTCTTTCAAAAAAAATCTGATTTTTTTTCAACCTGTTGTTGTGGTTTCTCCTTCCGGTTTTTGAAACACATTCGCATGTTTTTATTATTTGTATTGATTTTGATAACAAAGATGGAGTACAACTAAGTCCATTTTTCAATATATTCAGAATACTGGTCCAGTTGAGTGTCGAATTGTTCCAGTTAATTTTGATTTTGCAAATCAATGTTGATTGTTGAATTGTTTTAGTTGATTTTTTTGAATGGTACATGATGATTAGTTTTATAATATGTTACTTGCCTACTCCATTCAACAATGTATTGAAAAATAATAAAGTAATCAATTTTGTCTGAATGACTTTCATCTAATTACTTGATAAAAATAATATCACTTCCTTTTCTTGGTTTGCTAGATCATAAATCGTTATATTTCAGTATTATGACTAATTCAATAAACGCAGGGAAAATACATGACTATGGCCATCAAATTGATAATTATAGTTGATTTACTTGAAGATCTTAAAAATGTGTCAGGGGAAAATGAAGTTGTCATTGAAGATTAATTTTTAAAGTAAGTACAAACTTTCTGAGAAAGATGATGATGATAATGAAGTTGAAGAGACATACAGTGGTGTAGGATTATCTCAAGAATTTAAAAAAAGATGGTTAATTAGATGCAGATTAATATCATTAATTCTATGTGGTTTCATTAATTATATGGTTTTATTAGTTTTATTATTATTGTAAAATTAAAAACATTTATGTTTATTTAGACAAATTAAAACTATTTTCCTATTATTTCCATTGATAGATACAGATACATAACTTTTGTTTTCTATTTGTTTCAAAAAATCGACACAAATATTAAAAATTTGGTTAAGCGAAAAATAGATTCCATTAATATTTATTTTCTTTAGTTTCTCTTTGATTAATATTTTTTATTTTCTTTTCGTTTAGACACAAATAAAGGAAAATTAAAGACAGACTTGTCAAGCCAACGAAGGACTAATTCTCTGATTCAAATTAAAATCACATGATTGATGAGATCCACCAACTATATAAAACACCTAAATGAGGAGGTGGGCCGTCATGGACCCTCCTCAAGTACCCACCTCCTCAAGTGAGCTTGCATTGAGTTTCCGGTAACACAAAAACCAACCCAAGAAACCTTCAAACTAGAACCCACGTTATATTATTTCCAAAAAGGAAGGAAATCCAAACAAAAGATGTGGCTATTGAATATATGTTAAGACAAAAGACTAAATAAGTACAACACCCCACCCTCTCCCTAATAAGATAAAGGCGATCCACACCGCCCAATCCCGGCACGAACGAATCGGAGGTGGCCACGCCAACGTCCTTCAAAAGCGATCGAACCCGATTGAGCACCCATGTATGGCGCCAGATTTCCTCCCTTTCTTACAAATACTCCTCGATCACTCGTTTCGCCCACACTCCTCAGCCCCCATACTTCTCCTCTCCCTCTCTCTCTCTCTCCCCATCTCTCTCTGCCCGCTGCGTGTTGGGCGACGACAACGAGCCCCACACCCTCCCACTTTCTCTCCCTAAGAAAAACCTCCACATTCTCTCTCCTCTCCGAGGACGGAGTCCCGTTAGAGGAAGAGCGCCCGCAATGGGGAGGAGAATGACCTCTCCTCCTGGATTTGGGTGCTTTATCTGCTAGAAAGACCGAACCCGAGGAGAGCAAAGATCTCATCGTTGTCCCGGTTTTTTTGATTTGGGGTTGTGCGGGGGGAGAGAGAGAGAGAGAGAGAGAGAGGGTGAGGAATGGGGCGGGGAAAGGTGGGGGTTATGTGGGTGGTGGTGATGGTGGTGGTTATGGTGTTGGGGGTGGTGGCGGAGGAGGAGAGGGTGGAAGTGAGGGCCACGGCGGGGCACAAGCACGCGTACGCGGCGATGATGTACGTGGGCACGCCAAGAGATTACGAGTTCTATGTGGCCATGAGGGTGATGATGAGATCTCTAGCCAAGCTCAAGGTGGAGGCCGATCTCGTCGTTATTGCATCCGTCGACGTTCCGATCAGCTGGCAGAGGGCCATGTGAGTGTTCTCTTAACTTCACCTCACTAGGACTATATTCTTGTTCGCTTCCTTTCGTCCTAGGCTACCGTCACCTCCTCGGTCTCTCTGGATTGGTGATTTTGGGATTTATTATCTGGTATTTCTTTCCTTTTTCCCCCCTGTTCTTTTGCTACTTGGGTTCTGGTGGCGTGCGCAGAGAACAGGGTTTTGTTGGTAGAAATCCTGTTTTTTTTAGCTGTTTCTGTGAGGTGGGTCTGCCGGACAAGATCAGAACCCACCACCATATGCCGGGAGTTGGTCAAAATTTGTTTTTTTCTTTTTCTGTTCCCAGTCGGATGATGTGTTTGGGTACTTAAGTGGATTCTGGGGAAACGAGAATTTCGTGACAAACGTCTGTTTTCAGTAGAAGAAGAAGATGTTTGTTGTAATCTCTCTCTGAATTGCATGCTATCTACCACTACTACTACTCTGGGCTTCAAACAGTCAATTTGTTTGTTTCCCCTGAACCCATCGTCGTTTTCTTCTTCTTGTTAACCGAACCTTCTTGGGGCCTTTCTACTCTTTTAAGTCAAGAATTTGACGACGGATTGTGATCCTGTTTTCATTCTTATTAGATTAGAAGTCATGGGATTCTATCAAATTACCAATATGTCCGAAACATGATTTCTTCATGCCTCTCTCTGTAGTAGTTGCACTAGAAAATCTTTTTTCGTTGTGAATTTACACCTCTTCCAGACAGTTTGTTATGTATGGCTTTTGTGTTATGACAGTTTTTTTTACGAGTCCTGTCATGACAGTACGGTGGTTCTAAAGTTTTATTATTATTTATGAGTGTATGACCTTTTCTTCCTGGATGCGTGGGTCACTCTAGTTCTCATTTGATAATGCTTCTCATTCTTAGATAGTTGCTGCAAGGTTTGAGACTTGGAATTGGTGGTAGAGTTGAATCTTAGGATCATAAATACAGCTCTTTGTCAGTCTTGAATGATGGGATAGCTTTGTTCTTATATATTGATATTTGTTGGGAAGACTTCAATATGAATTTTGCCTTTTTTGGTCCAAACACATGGAGATTAATTCTGAAAATCTATATACCAATACAATTTTTAAATGCATTTTTGACTAATTTATTTTGTTTAAATTCTGTTGACAGAATCTCTTCTAGACAAGTAGCTGACCCTTTATTGTTAACATTACGAAATATTTTGCTTCGACTTTTGAGGTTAATATAAGATTATGGCTAGCAGTTTGGCAAATTTCATTTGTATATGCCTATAAAGGAGCAAAGAGGTTTGTACTAAACTACTAGTACAAGGACAAATAGTTTATTTCTTCAGGCGTCACAGCATAATCAATAGTGAAAACAAACTTTATCTAGTTTGAGATCAACCTACAAACCAGTATTCACTTGACTTATCTCACTTTTTTATATTGAAATGATCAATGTGACAGGAGAGAGGAGGATGGCCTAAAAGTCGTGACAGTTCAAAATTTGAAGAACCCATATGAGTATCAGGGCAACTTCAATTCGAGGTTTAAGTTAACACTGAACAAGCTATATGCTTGGAGCCTAGTGGAATATGATCGTGTTGTCATGATTGATTCGGACAATATCTTTCTTCAAAAGACGGACGAGCTTTTCCAGTGTGGGACATTTTGTGCTGTCTTCATCAATCCTTGTATTTTCCACACTGGTCTTTTCGTCCTGCAGGTAAGCTTGTGTTTTTGCTCCAGAATTTACTATACAATTTTCAATTTAATACCGCATTTTGTTCCTATTATACAATCATTTTCTTGCTTTGTTTAGTCCTATATAGTTGTGTGTAAATGACGCAATGATAGTTTGTAGTTGCTAACTTTCCTGATGTACCTAATAGTTGTATGTAGGCAATGCTTGTCATACCCTTTTCACTAAAATCACATGTTTAGAGTTGTCTTTTTAAAAAAAAATAATAAAACAATCTCTTAGGCTATTTACGATTTGGAAATGTCTTCATGGACATTGTGCTTTAACTTGTTGCAATCTCTACTTTAGGTATTAAATAGAGATATAACTATTTTCTACAAACAATAATTTTGTGACTTACATATATTGAGGTTCTTTTCCCTTTGTGAGCCTTTCTTACCAAGAATTATGAATTTGAATAGACCACTATTTGACTAGCTTTTGAGCATCTTGCACCCCCAGTGGACATTGTGCATTAACTTGTCGCTATCTCTACTTTAGGTATTAAATAGAGATATAACTATTTTCTACAAACAACAATATTGCAACTTATATATATTGAGGTTCTTTTCCCTTGTGAGCTTGTCTACCCAAGAATTATGAATTTGAATAGACCACTATTTGACTAGCTTTTGAGCATCTTGCACAACCAGTGGTTCTAGAGGATCAGTGGTAGTTTTGACTTTTCACTATAAAGATTTTGGATGGATTGAAGTGACACTAATAACATTCAGATAATTTTGTCATATACTTGGATCATTTGTATTTCCTTACGGAATTGAGGCTAGCCCTAGATAGTTACTGGTAGTAATATCCATAATTGAAACACGTTTTGCAATTCTGCAAATGATCCTGTAAAATATTTCAGGTAAACATTATCAAATGCTTCTTTCTTGATTCATAAAATTTTCATGAACTTTCATATTAACATTGCTTCAGAGCTAGTCATCTTGGGATCAGAAGAAAGTCTGTTAGCTTCAAGACATGCCCAAAAAAACATCTATTAGATACTAATCCCTGAAATATTAATGTAATAATGTCAGATTACGGGAGTTGGTGTTTAAAAAAGCTATGTTTTTTGACCTTGCTACCATCATGTACCCTGAACATTCATCTTCTTCTAAGTGAAGTTTTGCTTAGAGGTGACATCTGATTTTGTAGCTGGTGCTACTCTAGTTACACACCGAAAATTTCCTAACATTTTGGTGTCTTTGTTGCTACAGCCATCAAAGGTGGTATTCAAAGACATGCTTCATGAAGTGGATATCGCAAGAGAGAACCCTGACGGTGCAGACCAGGGCTTCCTTTCTAGTTACTTTGCAGATTTACTTGATCGCCCATTGTTTCATCCTCCTGCAAATGGTTCCAAACTCAATGGCACCTTCCGACTTCCTCTTGGGTACCAAATGGATGCTTCATACTACTGTAAGTGATGATCTTTTGATGGTTCTAAAATTTATTTTCTTGACATCTTTTGAGACTTCTGATAACATTCATGGCAAAATCCTGACTCGTCTGTTAATGTTGCAGACCTGAAACTTCGTTGGAGCATACCTTGTGGACCAAATAGTGTAATCACATTCCCAAGTGCACCATGGCTTAAGCCATGGTATTGGTGGTCTTGGCCGGTCCTGCCCTTGGGCCTCTCTTGGCATGAGCAACGTCGTAAAACCCTCGGGTAAGATGGCATCTGTAACATAAGTTAGCTAGTGATTGGAGCGTTTGCAATCCAAAATGGACCCAGGCTGATAAGACATTCAGTATCCTAGTATATTTTGCCCATCCTTTGTCTGAAATACACCACAGATGATGGTGGTTTGTCTCTCTGGGCTCTTAGGGTCATACCATTCATCCAAATGAAGATTCTAGATTTAGTTTTCTTCACAATGTAAATGCACACCCTAGGATAAAACTGTTTCCCTACTCATAGTTAGGTTTATGCCCCCACAACCCCGCTTATCCAAAATGAGACCAAATACAAATGGTCCCTGTAAACTAACTACTGCCTGGTTGTTGTCCATTTTCTTCACCAGGTATGGTGCAGAGGTGCCAGTGATGCTGTTTCAAGCTGCAATGTACCTGGCAATCATGGCAGTTACCCGGTTAGCACGACCCAGTTTATCAAAGTTGTGTTATAATCGACGGGCAGAGAAGAGCTTTACCTTGTTACATAGCATTCTGAAGGTCGCTACAATGTGGTCTATTGTCGCAGCATACACCGTCCCATTTTTCCTCATTCCACGGACGGTGCATCCCTTGCTAGGTTGGTCCCTCTACCTCCTTGGTTCTGGGGCACTGTCGTCAATTGTGATCAATGTTTTCTTGCTGCCACCACTTGTGATTCTAACCCCCTGGTTCAGCTTTTTGGGTGCACTTTTTGTGATGGCGTACCCTTGGTATTCAAATGGTGTTGTGAGAGCTTTGGCATTGCTAGCCTACACCTTCGTAGCCTCCCCATTCTTCTGGGGTTCGTTGACGAAGGCAATGGGATCGTTGCAAATATTGATAGAACGAGAGGCCTATTTCCCAAGACTTTGGGAGTCTCCCCAGCCGCTGGAGTTCAGCAAGCTCTATTGATACTCAGATGACACACTACATAGAAAGAAATTTTGGTTCGGCTAATCGCATTCATTTTGAGAGTATTGGCCTGCCTCCTTGTATTATTGATCTGTGTATGTTTTTATGAGCTTATGGGTCTTACAGTAAATTCTTATTGTTACTATTGTTTAGCACTGCAAAACAAGAATACAGCATGCAAAGTAACAGATTTCCATAGGCCCTCAAGAAGCCGTATCTGGAATCAATCTATGGTAGCGTTTGGGTAAGAATTATGGAAAAATAGATTATTTTCGTAAACGGTGTTTTTTTTTAAAGTTAGTCAACATTTTTTTAAAATAAGGATTTTAGGTACCAATAAGAAGGCTTTTTTTTCTTTCGAAAATGGTAAGTATTATAATCAAAAGTTTTGTCATGAATACCGTCAGCAGGCAAGATGCAAAGGCTCATGGTCCTTGAGGGAATCTAAAATAAATCAGATGGTATGTAGGATAAAGAACTTTATAATACTAGTTAATAGAAGAGGATCACAATAGAATACAATGCCAAGAAAGAAGACGGTCGGTTAGGAATAGAGTCCCTAACAAAAATGGAATTCCTGAGTCCATAACAAAAAAGGAAATTGGTAAGAATTAGGATGCATTGGTGGGGTCTTTCTATCTATTCCAATCAGCGCTTGGATTGAGCCCAGGAGGTTGTTCAGTGGCCACCTCTACTGGACGTCTTGGATCAATGATGATTGGGTCAGTTGGCCTTGGGTAGAGAAATCTATATTATGTTGCATGTGTCGAAAGTTAACAGCAGAGGAAGAGGCTATTGCATCCTGTCTGGAGTTCACAACCAAAAAGTAGTTAATGACATGATTTCATGAAATATTGAGTTAATATCTCTACATTTATTACAGACATCATAATGATGTAACCAAAGGTTCCAAAATATAGTTAAAACAGGAGTGTTCCAACACCTAGTATTAATATTGAATTCAATGTAATTCTTCAAAGCAAAAATTTGAGATAAGTTAAAATTTGATAACAAGTTATTGACATTATGTAAGAGAAAGTTACATAAAATCTTAGTAAAGGAGCAATGAAGAAAATATGAGAGATGAGGCCTTAAATACAAGCAGACTTGTGGGAGGGTTAACTAGGCTAACCCTCTCACAAGTCGATGGGGCCCACTTGCCCCATCAGCTTGTGAGAGGGTCGACTTCTCTCATAAGTTGACCTACATTGATTTTCCATGAGAGACTGATTCCATGTGGAATCCACAAATTTTGCAATATTAGGGCCTAACTAGCTCCTTTTAGCTAAGTTGGCACGAGACAGTATTTTATCCTTCAGTGCAAGCCAAGTGAATATCTTAACTTTAAGTGGAACTACACTTTTCCAAATATTAGTCTTAAATGCTGAACGAAGTCTATCATCATTTAAAGTGTTATAACAACTTTTAACAGAAAAAACTTTAGACTGGGTAAGCCACCAAAAGATAGAATCTTCCTTATTTGAGAGAAGAACAGAGTTAACGATACTACCTAGCTGCGGGAGTAGAGACAGAGAATAGCTTGGGTTGGTGTTAAATAAATCCACCCCTCGAACATGATATGATGATTTCATTTTAGTTAGAGTTCATTTTTTATTTTTGCAAGAAAGAAAAGATTAGGATATATAAATTTGAGGGGATTATGGTCAATTCACCTACTTTTCCAGAAAAGAATTGAGTTGCCATATTTTTTGTAGAGCAAAAGGAGGGCAAGCCCTCAATTGTGTGTGTGTGTATAAATCATGTACAAGAGTTAGCAAGCACCTACAGATGTTCAAGGATAGATACAACTACTATACAACACAACCACAACTATAATACAAAATCCTATAACGTTGAACAAACAAGTAATGCTCAAGGAGGTAGTAAACCAGTATACAAAGACACCAAATACAAAGTAAAAGATCAACAATAGGACTGCATCCACAACAATCCTAAAATAAACTCCCAAATTTGCCCTAGGGAACACAACCTATGGAGAGCATAAAAGAGACAAGCAATATGCTCTTGCCACATGTAGTAAACAAAGGTAGCCAAAAGAAATAAAGTCCACTACAAGCCCAAAACCCAAGCCGAAACCTCCTTAATAGGGCTTGTAAATCAAGGTGGAGAGTGGCAGCACCTAACAAAACCAACCTTTGAGAGAAGGAGCAACCCAAAAAAGATGCGCTTAGTCCTCATAATCAAAGCAACATAGAGCACACCTAGAGATAATATATAATCCTAACCTTCGTAACCTATCCTGTGTCTTGATCCATGCACACATAACCAACCTATGACCATGTCTGTTCCAGAAATTGACGTAGAGTTCCACCAAAGGGAGGAGGCCACAGTCATGCCAGAAGGCGAAGGCGCAAGATAGGATAAAATGAAAAAATCGGAGTCACCACCTAATCTTTTAAGGGAAAGACGAGAAAAACCACAAACAAACCACAAAAAGGATGAATGCATGGGGTGCAAATGAAAAAGCCAAATGTCTACAAACCAAAGGATGGGTAAGGATTCCTATTACGCACAGGGAAGATATTAGGCACCCCCATGCGTCTGAGAAACTCGATCTTTCTAATCTAATTCGCTTGTTAAAGGATGAATGTAAATGAATGCTTGCTGAGCCTAGATTGTGCTCTAATCATGCTAATATGAATGCCAAGTCATGACTAGATGGATGTGTAAGATGTATGCAAAAATTACGAAGAAAACCACACGAAATAATTAGATAACCACAACAGGAAATGACAAAGAAAATCACATAAAATGACAAATTTTTTGGAGAGAATGGCTCGGAAAACCATACCGACATTGAGAAAATAAAAAATGTGATCGACCCAAATCATCAGAATTGTAGAAAATGTCATGGAAATCAAAATGAAAAAATTACAAAGAAGTCCACGCAAAACGGCCAAATGGTGACATATGAAGAAAGTCACATGAAATGACAATGTTTTTGCAAAGAATGGTTCATGAAACCATATCGACTTCAAGAGAATAAAAAATAGAATCAACTCAAATCATCGGAATTAGGGAAAAGATCATGAAAATCAGCAAGGGGAAAATAATCCGTAATTGGGCTAATGTGAGCCTTTAGCTCAATTAATGTATGGCTACGGACAATGAAATCTAAATCAAATCGTAAAAATTTAAAAATGTGGAATAAAGGGAATCAAATCGAATGTAAAGTGAAAAAATTTGAAAATGAATTGGAAAAAATCCATGGAAAACCACATGGAATGCAGGCTTAACTAAGAATTTGAAAATGAATTGGGAAAAATCCACGGAAAACCACATAGAATGTAGGCTTAACTCAAAATGGATGAAGTGATGTGCAAACTATGCAAAGAGCATGAAAATGTACCTAAATATGTAAAGGATGTTTGAGGAATGATTTAGACAAGAATTAAGCATGACTTAATGAAAAAATAACATGCATGGGCATGAACTGATAGCATGGGAGTAATTGGGTAATTTCACATGACTAAATGTGATAAATATGGGCATGTGCATGATGCATGGTCTAATGTATGCAAAAAGGTATATAAAATGCCAGGAAAATGTTATTTACAAGGAGACATGATAGAAACAAGATTTTAAACCCAAGAAAATGATGTAAACGTGGAAAATGACAAGTTTAGGGATTAAAGTGTAAAATTCCCAACAAATCCACTTGGAAAACTTTGCAAAATCAGAAAAAAGAAGACTATCACACAAATTAAGGTGAAAAGACATTTGGATATGACAAAAAAAGAAAAAATGATGTTGGGAAAACACAAGTTGCAATATAAAAGGGGGTCCTAGACTTGAGCGCAAAATTCACGAAAAAGGGAGAAAATTAGGGTTAAAGTGTATTCAATGACTTTTATCTTAGTGTTCAGATCATGAATTAAAGGAAAATGTAGCATTAAGGTGTGAGATGTGTGTAGATTGTATTTTAGTAATTTTTTGAGAGTTCAGGGTCTAATGTGTAAAATTTACATAAAGTGTGCAAATTTGACCAAAATGTGAAATAAAAGATCATTTTACATTGCAAACATGATTTTTAAATGAAAACTATATTCCAGTGCAAAATTACAAATACTCATGTGATCAAAAAGTGAAAAATGTCAAAAATGTGTGTTAAAACAATTAAAACCCTAATTAATGAATTTAAAACTAGACTAAGGGATGGATGCAAATTTTCTACTCATAGTATCTGTATTTTATGAATTTAGGGGTTTACATGCAAAATTTTAGGGTTTAAATGTGATGAAAATTAAGTTTTTATGATGTTCAGTGTGATTACAAAGTTTTTTAAGGTTCTAGATGCAAGTTTCACAAAGAAAATTCATTTTAAAAAGCTCTGGAGGCACAATACAAAATTTCAGGACTTAACTGCATGGAAACATGATTTCAGGGGCTTAAGTGTGAAGAAATAAATATTAATGTACTAGTCATGAAGAAAATAAAACATGTAGCGGACCCTATGCAATTTTTACAAATAACAAATAACAAAGAAACAAGAAACTTATTTAAAACTACAGGGGTGTAAACACAAAACAAAAACAAGACTTAATAATAACAATCTAAGGACCTAAGTGTAAAAACCTAAAACTAAACCTATCTTCTTCGAAGTTCATTGGCACTCCAATTGCCAGCAAGGGCTCCGGCGAGGCATTGGCGGTGGCACGGCGGCAGAAGGGCTCAGGCGATGGTTGAGGAAGCTGAAGAGGACGACGACGAGGCTCTTCGGTGTGTTGGACAAGGTTGGGGCGGCCTGGGATGCTTCCCCCATCTCTGGCTCGGGCGATGGGCTGTCGACGCTAAAGAAGATGACAGTGAGGTGGCTGGAGATGGTGCAGTTGCTGGGTCGACATGGCGAGGACCGGAGGAGCTTCGGAGCGGCAGAGGGAAGCTTCCAGAGGCGTTGGAGAGGGCTGGGGATGTTTGGGTGGATCCACCCATCTCCTGTGCCGGCGACAGACACGACGGAGGTAGGGGTGACGCTCTGGGGTCCGGGACGGCGACGTGGTTGCATGGAGAGGTTCGTGGCGAGGTGGCGAGGCTCGTTGTGGCGATGGTCTGGGGCTGGCATGACCGGAGGGCTCCATAGGATTCCACTGCGAGTATCGGCGGTTGGCGGAGTAGCGACGACGTTCCTGGCCACAGGATCCTCTCCTGAGCGACGGGGCTCAGGGAGGAGGAGGAGGAAGAGGGAGGAGAGGCTCCAGAAGCCTCTTCTCGACCTAGGAGACCACTGGCCTTACTAGTGGTGGTGAACCCACCACTGGAGAAGGAGGAGACGACGCGTAGGGCAGATATCTCCGACGGATAGGCCTAGGAGGGGACTCTATGGGCTTAAAGGGGCATGATTTAAAACTAAAAGGGGGAGAAATTACTTGGGGTGATGATGACTCTGACTCTCCCGACGAGTGACGGTAGTACTCTTGGACGTGCTTGCTTTGCGACGGTGGCTGTGGGGGGTTCTAGATTGCAAGAGGGCGTGGAGGAGGTGGCTCGGGATCTGGGTTTCACGGGGTTGCTTTGGGGTTTCGAAGGGGTCCTTTTCCTGGGTTTCAGACGACCTCCCTCTCAGTCGGTGGAGGGTGCTTTTAAACACCGGTGGAGCTTTTAACGGCATCGATCTCCTCCCTGATGGCTGAAGACTGTCCGATCGGGCGTGGGCTGGAAGGGGTTTGGCCAGAGATCACGTGGGAGGAGTGAGCATCAAAGATCTTGGGATGTCGTCGGGGATCGTGTCAGAATTTGCAGGGGTCGTCGGAGATGGGGGTGCCTGCTGGAATTATTTTCCATCTACCTAAGTTCTTGATTAAGAAATGAAATGGGTGCTGTAGGCTTGTTTTTGGGCCTACAAAGTGGGCTTTTGATTTTTTTAAGGATTTTAGGATTTAGGTTTTAGTTTTTAGGGTTTTGTGATTAGGGTTTAGGGATTTTTGGTTTTATTTAATTAGGTGGTTTTAATTAGGACTTTTGGATTTTAATTAGGGTTTTGGATTTTATTATTTTAGGGTTTTATTGTTTCAAGTTCAATTAGGTGATTTAGGGTTTTTTTGGATTTTATTATTTTAGGTTTTTATTATTTCAAGTTGAATTATGTGATTTTAATTAGGGCTTTTGGATTTTAATTAGGGTTTTGGGTTTTATTAAATTTAATTAAGTGATTTTAATTAGGATTTTTGGGTTTATTATTTTAGGATTTTTTTCTGGATTTTATTGGATTAAGGTTTTGTGTTTGAGTTTTAATTTAGATTTAATTATTTTTTACTTGATTTAATTAGGGGTTTAAATTTTGATTTAATTGGTTTTTATTTGATCTAATTAGGGATTTGATTGGTGTTTTGCTTGATTTTTTTTTGGATTAGGGTTTCTTTTTTATTAGATTTAATTTTTAATGGATTTTATTGAGTTTTACTTGATTAGGGTTTTAATTAGGGTTTTTGCTGATTTAATTTAAGTTTTAAATGGTTTACTTGTATTTCACTTGATTTTAATTTTAATTAGGGTTTTCACTTGATTACTTTGGATTTTAAATGGTTTTTATTTGATTTTGGTTTTAATTAGGGTTTTCACTTAATTAATTTGGATTTTAGATGGTTTAAATGAATTTTATTTGATTTTGGTTTTAATTAGGGTTTTACTTAATTAATTTGGATTTTCAATATTTAAGTGGATTTTATGTAGTTTGGTTTGGATTAAAAGTTTTTACTTAATTAATTTTGGTTTTTTGATAATTTAAGTGAGTTTTGTTTTGTTTTGGTTTTTAATCATGGTTTTTTGCTTTGATTGGCTTGGATTGAGTCAAAATGGGCTTGTGCAGGCTTGAGTGGGTTTACGGATTTAGGTTGAGCTTGGGTTTAGGTGGAGTTAGGGTTTAGGTTTGGTGGTAGCAATCAGAGCATCTTTCCAGAGGAGTCTGCTGCCAAGTGACTGCAAAATCGAGGTCTCTAAACAACCATATCGAGGGTTGCATCCATTAAAGTAGACCGTTGACGTGCATGATACAGGATCCTCTTGGACCTTGATAGCATTCCATGGAGACTTAGAAGAAAAAATCCTAGAATTCAGGCAACCAACCAGTGGTGACTGGGAAATCAAGGTAAGCATAAGAGGACATATTGATATAAAGCCTCGCCACACCCAAGAAGGCAGTTGCGCCATAGACGCCTGCCAGATAGAATGATACTTGATATACTTGGCCGTCATCCATTGAACACAAAGTGCATCCCTTCCCAAAATAAGTTGCCAAAAACACATAAGAATCTCCACTGTATTGCCATTAGTTAGCCACTAAAGTCCAAGCCCACCTTCAACCTGAGGCAAACAGTAAGAACCCCAAGACATCACTGGTACACGACCCTCCTTCCAAAGGAAGTGAACAAACAAAGCTTCAATCTCACTAATAATCGCATCCAACAAGCGAAAGATAGCCATCCAGTAAAGAATAGAAGAACACAACATAGACTGAATGAGTTCACAAAGCCAACCATCACTAGAAACTTCCACTTCCATTCAGCTAACTTGGCCTGAAGTTTAGATAGAAGAGGCACGGAATGGTCCTTGGACAAATGCTTAGAAATTAGAGGGAGGCCTAAGTACACAAGGGGAAAATGACCCTTAGTGTAACATCAGGGCCTGATTATCTATTTGTATAATAAACCATGTATTATTTGTAATATTGTGTTTAATAGTTTATTAATGGGTAATCTATTGTTTCTTGGTTGTGTGTGGTTGTGGGTGGTTTTCTGTGCATCAGGTTGTGATTTGGGACCTATGTGGAGTCCGATTTGAGGATGCACAGCTGTCTCGGTTTGCATGCCATTCTTTTCTCTTTTCTTTTCTTCCT